>JAMKCH010000902.1:0-113990 GCA_023653785.1 Ophioderma brevispina | reverse complement strand
CGTAAAGTTCACACATACGAATTTACTGCGTTCCCGAACGAGTAGTCTTAGATTTCTTCAAAACTTACGAAAAATCGACGTCTGTCGTAACTAGCAGTACGCTATTTCCACGACCGTTCATGCGTTCCTGAAACCTAACTTAGTCGCAGGATTATGGTAAAGTTACGCAAATTTCTAAGTCTACTCAGAGTTGACGTAGACTTGACATTAACGATATAAGTTGCTATTATGGACATTATGAGAGCTAGTTTCGTAATTTTATTTGCAAAGGGGATGTGAAGGCTGCACTGTTAAAAATGGTGCCTTAACTACCAGCGATTTGACTGGCGCTGGGACTCACAACAGTTAAAAACCACGTTTTTTTACAGTGTCCATTTTCACGTTTTGAGTCCCGGCTAACCGTCAAACGCCGTTATTTTAAAAGATCATTTTTACCAGGTGGGAGATGATTGGTAGAGACTATGCCAACCATGTTGAACATGGTCTAGACGAGACCCGGGGGGGGCTCCCTTGTGTTTGGTTTGGGGTTGTTTATGGGTGTGTATGTGATGGGGTGTAGGTGTTGTAATGGTGTATGTGTTTTTGTGATTGTTTTAATATTTTTAAAAAAAATTTTTTATTTTGTTTTTGCTCAGTGTCACCAATTGACCGATTTTCAAAACTAATTTGAAAAGAATTATGTATGCCTATCTGTTGTCGGAATTTTTCTCACAATTCAAAACACTGATCCTTTTTTTTAAATAAAAATATACCTCTTTTGGGTATTCACCTCAGCATTTTTATTGGCTTGTCTCCAAAAGACCTCCGAGTTTTCATGTACATCACCGTTACTTCCAAGTTGAGTGATCCTTCCCCAGTTGGAAAGTAGTTAGATTAGGAACGTGATTAGGAAGTGAGTACAGCATGTCTAAATTGTGAAGATTTATATAAAACCTGTTAGGATTACTTTTCCCATTTACTTTAGTGAGGAATAGTAAGTGGTTGTCTCTATACTGTAGGCCTACCTAGCTAGGGTGAACACGTCACACGACATCGTTATTATGTAAGCTTAAAGGAACTGGCCAGTTTTAAGGGTATTGAGAGAAAGGTCTCTTGTATAATATTAACACCTAGCGTATCGACTACTTGGCATTTTAAAGACAAGTAAAACATGTTGTTGAGGTGTAATTGCTAAAACAGGTTCACATGCCTAATACTGTCTGCATGAATAACTGCTCTTGTGCATGATTATATTGACACATAAGTCTATATTAGTCATGTTAGCTAATGAGACTAAACTAATATGCCTATACCCTATTGTGTCCTGCTTTAATTATACAAAGATACGCGGATTCCATTAAGCGTCTATGAAGAGAAGGATCATCAATGCGACATTATGTCTGTTAGAGTCATGTGTTGGTTATCTAGCACTTTAACATCAAGGTTTATGCAGACCAATTTATAAACCCTATAACCCGTTTTTGGCGTACAGTAAACAAGAATAAGTTGATGGTATTTATCATGACCAACTTGACCCTCTAACCAAGTAATATTTTTCATTACTCAAACAAAATCGAAATGTGCCCAATTTAGATCAAAATATCTGGAACCCCGAGACCATAAAACAAAAAATATATATATACACTGGTAAAATGGTGTCTTGGCGTCATATGCGACATGTCTTGGCAATAGCTGTCTTCAACAATAGAAATCAAATCCACAAACAATAAAAAACATTATCTAAGACACAAAGACATGTGGGAGTCTTCCAGCCAGAACATGTCTCCCCGTTGAATGACAAATGAAACGTCTTACAAAACCGAAGTGCCTTGCATAAAAACATGAATTTGTAAATTGTGGTCTTGCAAGAGACATGACATTTGAACATGTCTTTTGTTAAGACTGAACTTTGTTGTCTAAATAATACATTTCTCAAAACTGATGACACATTAGTGTCTTTTGCCAAGACAACCATTTTTACAGTGTACTTATCCAGATTTTAAGAAAAATCTTTCATTCCAGGATTTAACCTACATGAACTCTTGTTATCTAGGCCTATGAATTATATTTATTGAGAAAAATATTTTTTTTTTTTTTTTTTTTTTAAAGGGGTATTTATTGAATCTTGCAGTAATTAAATTTTAAATGTACATTTACCTGTCAGTTTTTTTTTTTTTTTTTATTGTAAGAGCTTCAATGGTCCTGTTACACGATATGAGTTTTAAATTATATTTCCTTTTATATAAAAGGGACCCGTCCAATTTCTGATTAAAAAAGAAAATAATAAACTAGAATATGGATTCTTCTAAATTGGTCACAGAAATGAAATAAAAAATTTTTGATTTTAATATTGTTTTTAAAATAGTCACCATAATTAAACATTTCTAATACTAACGAATTAATTAATAACCGGGATGAAAAACGTGAAGCACAGGAGCTACATTAAGCAAATAAAAAAATTGAAGGGTTTACACACACACACACCCATACACGCGACCCGCGAAAACAGAAATTCACGATTAGACCAAGTTTACCTACAATCAAGCCAACCCTGTCCGAGTGTTTTAATACTTGTTAAAGTTCTATAGATACCACACAATAAATCATCATACCTGATGATAAAGGCAACATGGTAACATTCGCAAACGTGTCTCCGACTTTTGCACCCCAGAACGCGCCCAATTTTAATCCCAATCAATGAAAGGAATGACCTTTATAAAAATCGGCTTAGTTTATGGTTAACATAAGATTGTCGTAGGTTTTACTGTATAAATGTACCCCCCCCAAAAAACAAAACTTACGCCCATCTTAAGTACACTGTTCGGGAAGCTACTACCATGGTCCGTAACCAAATCTTAGCCGTGCGTAGGATGAAATTTACGATCATAGTTTCGGGAACGGACCCCAGGCATTCAGAAAAACGAGATTGGCAAAGAACTTTCCTTCTTTGTTGCTTTATTCACCACAGTGAAGCACAAAAATATAATATTTTATCATGAAAAAATTGGTTCCAAAAAAGTCTGACATTTTGACCTTGAGCCAACTAAGGTGATCACTTAAATTGAAACCTGGTTTTTGTGTGTATTTTTGATATCTGGTTTTGGTTCTGCCCTTATTTATAGTTTAAAAACGCAGTTCATTCCAACCTTGAAGAATTCTAAACATTCAAAATTAATTGCAATTGTTGTTGCATTAATCCCACTTTATACTGGCCCGTGTTACTCACAATTGGGGCATTTATGATCATTTATCCACCCAGAGTGTGTAAAGCACACATTAGGGTATCCACTTGAAATTTGCGCTTCATTACCAAATAATAGAATCTTGGTATCAGAGGCGCAACTCTGAGGGCCTTTATTTAAATGAGTGCAGAAATTAGCATGCCTAACCAAAATGAAAATTCCAACTTCCTGTGAACGCTAATTTAATGTACTTTTAAAGCATTTAAAATTTTGAGGCTACCTTGCACATTGCAAGAAAAAATCAGATATTTGGGGGAACAATCCATTTTGACTCACACTGTAGGCTTTTTGAAACAAGCTTCCTGTTAACACTGGAGAGGTACCTTCCACTAGTGTCTTTAAGCACAAGGACATTCCAGAAGGAAGGGCCCTATTTTTTCATTCCGTTTTTTTTCATATTGGAATGCTTACCAAGGTAATTACATCACACTTGAGTTAATATCGAATACGTTTCTCAGTAGGTGATTCCATACAGATCCTTGATTTGACAGACTACGTATCCTGCAAAAATCCCCCAGCACTGTAAGCGACTTCTTAAAACATTACGTATTCCCTGATACTAAAATCTTGTTAATTAATTTTGGTCGGTTAGTTTTACTTATTATGCTGTATGTCATGTTTGTATATTAATTTCGTATTTTTTAAGTATTGTTGTAAGCCGCTGTGGTTTCTGTAGACGTCATATAATGCCAGTTTCATTATTATATTAATTATGGCGGTTTCTTGTCGATTCAAAATTACTCTGCTGTTACGAAGCAAGAAACGTCACCTATACACAATGGAGGCGAGCGACTACGCATAGGTGGTTATTAGATTTTTTTTATCCATACTGCATTATTATGGTGCCACCCATGAAAAATTTCACTGCTGCTGCCAATAGTTGACTCTCACTACAGCCAACAAAAATATTATAATAACTATTTATCAATTTTCTAATGAACTGATTGAATGTATTGATTTTATATCTTAACCCACGGCTCTCCTAAGCATGAATGAAGATGCAAGCAATAGAAGCCGATACTGATACGTCTTGTTTTTTTTTGTTCTTTATTGTCAGATCAATTGTCCCGTCATATCTTTGGTCCAAGTACCATATTTAGCTCACACAATGCAGTGACTTGGGGAGTTCCCTCTGCTACCGACAATGTTGATAGTTTTTCCCGATGTGCTCTGTTCCCCTTCATCGGGAAATTCCTTTACATGGGTGAAGACAAGAGTGACATGAATATTGCACAGTGACCATGAACCAAAACGATTGTATTTTCTCTATTATTATCGGTAATGATATTACCTTTTCTGTCATATGACCGGGCCCCCCCCGCATGCCCGATTTCGTACTAAAGCTCCAGTGTGCTAGGCCATGTGAAGTAATTTTGAATCACATATACAATACTATGTATGAACACAAACACCTGAGTGCTGATTTTTGTGGGTCATTAAGAGCCATCAGCTCAGCTTGTTGCCTTTATAGTATATCCAAAATTCGATAAGCAAAATAATGAGAATGACTTGGTCCTACGTTAATGTCCATTTGCCAATGCATCATGCTTCTATACTAAAGGGGAAAAATGCGCATTCGGGCTTAATACCATTAGCGAAAACCTCAGCATTAATTTCATTCAGCTTTATTCAATTTAATTTAATCCCAGAATCAGATTTTTTTTCTCTTTAATGCACAGCAAGAAAAACAAAAACAAAAACAAAAAAAAAAAACAAACAAAAACAAAAAACTTTTCCACAAATATAAATTATACTCAATACTCACCACGACTCATTAATATTTGTAATATCTTTTAAATTAGAATTTAGAGGACCGAGCCCATCGATATATACGCAGCACTGTTAACAACTTTACTAGTGTATACCTCGAAACTGATCAGGACGATATAGGACAGTCATACATGGGCAGAGATAAAAATATTGCTATTATTTACTTTTGTTCTTACCAGCAAGTGTTCTTTTTCATTCTCATTCTGTGGTGTTCTTTTTTTTTTGCTTCGGTTGACTAAATAATTCATTAGCTTAAAATGAACAGTAGCCGTCTCTACATTATCTGAATATGTTTTATACAGATCAAGTGAGTCCAGACTAATATGTCCGTCAGGACGCTTTATAGTTCTAGTAACGAAGTGACCTTTTCTGCTGTGTCGGCTACTGACAACGCAGACAACATGGACGTTTCGCCTGATGTTATTTGCGAGTCCTTCGTCATGGAGTTTCTTTTGGCGTCTGATTGACAACATGTAATGTGCACTGCAACAGATGATTCTGGTAATGAAGATACTTGCAATTTTGATGTCCCTTTATAGGTCATTTGTTGCCCTCCATTGGGTAAACAATACTTACCAGCATTACTATTATGGTCTCACATGACTTTATCATTCGGCAAAATGTCATTTCTACACCCGGGGATGTATAATAAGCTAAAACCCAATTTTGCATAAACGTAGGAATATCGGATTTTCATGCCGATTCCGGCTCAGAATGATGTGAAAAGACGGGTATGATAGATTTTTGTGTGATAACACTTGAAAGAAGCTTGAGTGTGGGTAACTAATTTATTTCTATTGCTGATTATTATAGAGCAGGGGTGTCCAAGTGGCTATAATCCACGGGATGCCACCTTCGCAACTCTTGGCAATTTTGAGTGCTGAAGTCGACGTCACATAAAGGGTATGCTTTTATCGGCCGTTTGGTATTTTAACCTTATATTTTGATCTTTAACAACATTGGTTCGCAATTTTGGTAGCGTGTGGTAATTTTTTGTGCTTTTGCAACAGTTTTCCTACGTGAGCCAGCCTACATCTGAACTGCTGAATCTACAGCCGTTGGTCATTTGGTGAAGCTTATTGATGTAATTCATCTTGGGCTTGTAGCATAAGACTGTGGCTGCTCCTGATATCATCTTAGGGACCAAACTCAACTCAACCGGCGGGTGTTTTTCGGTTCTGCCCGGTTCCGGGCGGTTCAGTTAATCCGCTCAATCCTTCCTGAATCCTTTAGGACTTATACATTTAGAGACGACGTTTGCAAGGCCGGCCTTGCAAGCAAATCGATGAATACAGCGTCCAGGGTATTAATTTTATTCGAACGTAACAAGTCACTGAGTGTGGACAGGTCCCACGACCGTCACAGAAAGATGGAGGGTTAATTTGCCACGCCACTCAAGCCCGACTATTACGGCTTTTGTTACAAAGTGGTTGAAGCTGTCCATAACCACTTAACGAGAGCAACCATAGAATGATGATATCGTGAAAGTGCCTAACGCCTCTACATGTAAAGTAATCGATCAGAGCCTTGTTAAACACTTTATGTGCATGAGTTATTTCGCATGCTACCTATACAGTTTTTATATCCATGTGAAAAAGATCCGAAAAATGGGCAATTTTCCTTCCCGTATATACGCTAGTTAGCTATAGGCCTATTGCTTGTGGCGCGTAAATATTCATGTTGACATCAGAACAATGCGGTATTGGTTTGGGACCCTTTTCCCGGAGGCGCGCGGGGGTGGCAAATAGACAACCGACGTGTAGGGGCCATGGAACCAACGCCAAACTTGAACAATTAACAGTCACTCCTCTGTTTTTTGAATCTTTAAAAAAAAGATCTTGTAGGCCTTCCATTTCCATAAGCCGCTTGTCAAATTTAATTATATTTACGTCGATCCTTCGGACACTTTTTCTTAGCCTCTCGTTACATATCATCAGAATGTTGAAAGTTCGGTTTCCTGTACCCCCCAAAAATTTTTTTTTTGGGGGGTCCGTATGAAAAACGTTTCTCACTAGTTTCTGTTACGTCCCGTGAAATTAATTATTAGTTTTCTCTATCAGAGCGTCCTTAAAAGTGAGGAGGAGTGTGGTTTTTATTTTTACTACATTGACTTCAATTAAATTGGCTATACCAAACTTTCGTCCGCTCAGAAAAATATGATCCATTTTTATATTTTACGAGATATGACCCCTCCCCTCCGAGGCTTCTAAATACATGAACGTGCGCTAATTAATAACACAATTAGGTCAATCACCCATCAAAATTTCAGGATTTAAAAACATTAATTTAGAAATTAAATATAAAAATAGTTTTACCTTTTTGAGGAGGGAGGGAGGGCTACTGGAACTTGATAATTTTCAAAATTCCTATTTGGCGTGTACGTTTTACTTATATGCAAAAACGCGTTGTAAACACGTTTACAACAGTGTTCAGTTCGACCGTTAACAACTTATTTTACTTAAAAAACAACGCGACTGAGTGGAGTAATATTGTTACAATGATGAGAGATATCTTAACTTTAAAATATATTGACCAACGTCCTGAAAAAAAGAACATCTCTTTTTTCAAATCATTTTTTTAATCGGTTCTTGTGAAGAATTTGAGATAATAGCAAACATAGACATCATTAGAACATTATAACGGTTTACAGTTGTGTTTGTAAAAATATTCAAATGCGTTCATTGAGGGAGGCTGATGGAATGGAATACATTTATTTTGTTAAGTCATTGCGATAGTCCCTGTATTCTTTCAAAGCAGTAATACCGCCCTACATTTGTATTAAAACAAAACTTATTATTTTGTGTGAATCGAAATCGCATCATACGTTAGGAAAAAATGCAATTCCACTCAGCAACTGCCAAAAATTCGACGTAAATAACGTTAATTGCCCGTTATTTTACGGATTTTTTTTTTTTTTTTTAATTTTTCTTTTTTTATATTAAACAATTTGTACCGGGATTTTCCACAACTTCACGTTTCCGGTAATTTTTCTTTCCGCACTTATTGTTAATTTCCCATTACGTTATTTTTACAGTGTACTTTAAGGAAAGAAAAAGCTAATTTAAATTAGCTTAAGTAATAATCAAATAATATAGTGGCTTATATAATTGTGCTTCATTGAATTATGATATCTCTGTTAATACTTCAACTTGCACTAGCGTTTGTAACCACATAATAACAATAACCAAGGTCAGTTATAACGAACAAGGAGTCAGATACATTTGACACCCATTAGGCACGCGGGGTTAACACCACCTCGCAGCCACACATCGGCCGCTTCCACCAGCGCAGGGCACATGAAGCTATGCATACTATGTATCGTGCATGCGTGTTAGGATACAGCTTCCTGCCAAGTATTTTACGTTATTGTACATGTTGGGATCCCTTGTTTATTATTTTACAGGATTGATTATTTGTTTAAACTTATTTTTAATTTTCAAGTTTAATTACCTATGTATTAATTAGCAAAAGTGATATGGACCCATCATGAATCCCGATAGGCTTATGTGTTGATGACAGACATCTATTTTGCCGTGTGAAGTGTATGTAGTCTCCAGGGTTTTTGCTTTTTGGCATGACACCTCCATAAATAAACTTACTTGTTCTTCGTGTAATTGACTTTGCACTTTTTCAGTTTTTCAGAAGGTTGAAGAAAATATGGTAAGAGAGGTAACTCCCCGTAAATTCTAAATTGCTTCTAAATTGTTGAACATTTAGAATTTACGTGAGTTTTACTTATCGTACCATATTTTGTTAACTTTAATAACGATATGCCCAACAATCTTGTATTGGATGGCAAAGTTGTAAAAGAAAAGAAACAAATTCGCAATCATAGAATCCGCGGCACGACTAATAACGCCACTCGAGTTGAGTACTTGAAGTGGGGACAAATGTTTATCTCTGTGGCTCGTGCGGGACGAGCCTTTCCCGCGTCATCATTGTCAGTTGCTCGTCCACCAATTTTGCTCGGCTCGGCCAGCGCTCGGGAGCCGTGCTCGCTCGTCCAGCTTGCACGTCTCTAAATGTATCAAATCCCTACCCGATTAAGTAATTCATCAAACTCAATGATTAAATTGAACCGCGGGAACCGGGCCGAACCGGAAACCGCCCCCGCATTTGAGTATTGAATTCCTCCCTTAGCGATTTTAAATGTTCACTACCAGTTCGTTTCTGCTTCTTGTTAAGCGTATGCATGTATGTATGTACCGACTACTGTTGTGATTTGTATTTTTAATGCTTTACACCTTCTCTCAACCATCCCGCCCTTTCTTTCTTATTAGTAATTATCCCAGAGACAGCCATTTTGAAGAAAAATACTATCTTGTGATATTACCTGCCTTCCTCATACTGTTTGTGAACCATTGGTACGTATTTGCTACCCATTCGTCTCTTGTGACATCCCATGCTTACCATTGCCTTTCTTCAATGAAGGTGAAGCTCGTGCAACTAAACTTCAGAAAGGAGCAGAAACTTGCTCTACATTTTATCCTCATCCTCACATCTTATATTGGTATATAAAACAGCTCACCTACGCCTATCTGTCACGTCTTAGTGACATCTGGACGAAAAGAACACAGCTGTCGGTACGATTTTTCGGCTTTATTTTCTAGCTATTAAATGTAAATATTGACAACTATTTGAAGTCAGTGAAGGTGATTTCTACACATTCTACATTACGAAGACATGTGTTGCACACAACCTGCATCCTTCCTTTGCAAACTCATTCCACTACGGTATTAACCCTGGAAGCTATACCTCACCTTGAAAAGTTATGCTCTGGATCAAAGGCACCACCTGCCATTAAGAATACTGCATAAGCATGCGAATAGCTTTCCCCTACTTTCATGAATGCTTTTGACAGATCACATATAAAGTGTAATTCAGGACCTCAATCAGACACCAACCAATCCTTAGACAACGACTCGAGTGAAACTATTTACTTTGTGGATTTTGTAAGGAACCAGTCGCATGGGGCCACGAGGGAGTTATGTGTGAGCATCCAGACTGCGAGACGTGGTCTCACGTAGTGGGAGACGCTATACGATCTTCTTGGCAAATCTGACGTATCATTGATACACCTGGTTTGTGAAGGTTCGAACTAGAGCACAACATCGTTCGATCGTCATGATCTCCAATCTGAAAACAAATATGGTAGCCTTGCTGCCTGTGATTCCAGTAAATGTAGCAGCTTGAGTCTACAACGCTTAATCCCCAAACAAACCAAACCCCAAGCCAGGAAGTCGTCCGCTTTGAGTCCTTAAATAACTGCCAGTCATTGGGCAAAAAATGCTCCTTCTACAACTTGATGGACAGTACCAAGCCAGATATTGTGATATGTATGGAGGTTTGGATAATTGCAGACTCTGAACTCAATTCACAATTTACTGTTCACTTACGCGACAGAGTTACCAATACAACTGGCTGCGTATTGATAGTGCTGTGAATAGTGATTATATCAGCTATCGTGAGAAGTGCCTAGAGGTTGACAACGATGAATCTTTCTAGATAAAAATAATTTTACTAGATGTAAATCATTCTTTGTAGGTGGTATCTAACGTCCCCATGTTAAAGTCGCTATGTGTGTGTTTCGACGATGCACTTGAAAAAAAAAACCAGGCATCTCCGACCATAGTGCAAACTTAAAGGAGATTAGTTTGCCATCAAACACACTAGTAAAAGGCAGGTTCCTAGGCAGGCTTATACCTCTCTATATGAAAGGTAACTGGACCGGGGTACGTCAACATGCTCTAATATAGCCAGAGACGTTTGACGGCTATTGAATCACCTCTTTAGAGATAGAGATAGTTTAACCAACGGGACTCAGTCTATCCCACACGGACGTAGCAAATCCAAGGACTCGAAACCATGGATTAACCACCAACTGACAAAAAACCAAAGAAGAGACAAAGCCTACCAAGCTTGTAAAAATATGGTCGCACGATGAAAATATTTTGGCCGTTTCTAAACATAAATCTTGATTCAGTAACATCTCTCCATCGAAGGTTGCTGGTAGGTCGATAACTGATGCTTAACATCCAGTTTCACTCGGTCTTCTACCAACGAGACAAATCTTATCCATCAATGCCACCCATTACGAATACATCTCGTGGAGTCTAAACGCTATTGAAATATCTTAAACCTGGCGAAGCTGCTTTACCAGCCCGTATCAGCAGGAGAATACTTCAACAGCTAGCGGACATCGTTGCTGATCCTCTCACCCGTATCTTTAACAGATCTTTGAGTGAAGGATGTGTACCATCTCGACTGAAAAAATGCAACTGTGGCCCAATCTTCAAGAAGGGCTAGAAATATGATTCTGCCAATTATCGCCATGAACGTTCAACATCAGCTTTCAAATTTCAATTAAAGAGGCTAAAGATACTCTCTTAATTCCTTATACTATTTTTAGTCTAACGAGACTGGATTAGTGACAAAACCTTTTTTGGACTTAAAAAAATTTAAATCCGTTAAAAGGCTTACTTAAAATAAGTCCTTTTGATTTTGAAATAAACCTTTAAATGAGTTAAAAAACTGTTTATAGTAATCATTTAAAGATTTATTATTTGAATCTAAAGGAATTGGTTTTTTAATCCTAAAAGGTTTTTGTCACTATTCCAGTCCCTTAGACTTAAAAATAATCTAGGAATTAAGAGAGTATGCAGTGATTTTTGGGGGGTTTGAAGTAATTTTAATCAATCAGCTTCCATCGTCTGCTGAATAAAACCGAAGTGTTTTTTTTTAAATCTTTCTGTTTAACCATAATGGCGTTGATTTGGGTTTAATTATTTCAAGTGAGGGCTATATAAATTAGTTCCCAGGATTATGTGCTGCACAACCCTGTATATATAACTAATAAAGTCTATTTAAAGTTGATAACATGCGGGTCGCCCTGTTGAAATTCTTGCCCATCATCCCGGTCCAGGAATATCAGTTAGTGATTTATCCCACACGGCAGCCATTTACTTTTTCCATTAAAATTCCTGACTCAAGAGATAAATATTGCAATGAAATCATTAAACTAATGATAATAAATTAAATGTATCTGTACAACGCCTGGAAGTGTATAGCCAGTGTACGCAATCCAAACCGGCAAATGTCGTAATTACTTCATGCATTTATAGTTTGTTGAACTCATACACAATAGCGCCGCTATGAGGTAAGTCGAAAACGCATGGTACTGTATTATTGATGACCAGGATCTCACTTTGAAAAAAACTGCAGTATTAGGCTGGCTGATGGAAATTTTCTCCCCAACAAAGAGTATGAACTTGGCATTTCTTTTGTTTTAGACCAAGTGGGCCCTACAATAACCTGTCCAACCAATGTAAGCAGTTCTGATTCTGTGGTGGTCTGGAATGTACCAACAGCTACTGATAACATTGATGCTGGAGTTGACACTGATTGTTCCCCGTCTTCGGGAAGCTCTTTTGACCTGGGTCTAACAACTGTGACATGTGTTGCTACTGACGATGCTGGAAATGAGGACATCTGTACTTTTGTTGTTTTCATTGGTGAGATGTGGGATTGGGTGAAATGGGGTACTTCTTAAAGCCACTATCAGTCATTTTTTTTCCAAATTCAAAATGCCCATTTTGTCTGTTAATTGCTAGTGTTAGGTCATATCAATACCTTATATTACTTTTATTTGTGAAAAACAGAGACTTAGGCATTTTAAGTGGTCTTGAAAAATGCCATTTATGACTATTTCTGGGCCTTTAAAAGGTCGAATCCCGACTTTTATTAGTAAACAAAGCATACAAATCATAATATCTTGACAAATATGGCGTGCTATGCTTAGCCACTTAAAGGGGTCTTTTCTTCAAGAATTTCAAATACAACAGTGCAAAAAAAAATAGAATTTTATGAAAAATAGGGGGTGCGATTTGTTTACATTGTGAAGAAATCGCTGATAGTGGCTTTAACTCTTAAATTATCGGCTACTTTAAAGATTTAATTTTTTTTAAACTGGGGTAAAGATCAACCAAGTTCCAAATCATTTTTGTTTCAGATAGTACATGTCTTTAAAATTGGTTTTAACATTTTCAAATAAATTGGTATTGGCAGTGAAAATAATTATTATATCTATATTTTTTCATGTTTTCAAAAGTAATTTTCTTGTGTTCCGAATGTGTGTTCAGTTTTACCTTTGTAAATTTACGTACACCGTTAGAAAATACCTGCAGTTATACAGATTTTTTTAAGCATTTCGCAATGGCCAAGTTGGTTGATGTCTGCACCTGAAACTACACTGGACAAATATACAGACCCCAGGACAAACACACGCTTTAGACCAAATCGGTGTATTAGAATGATTATCAAGTAACATATTTGACTGTTTAAAATTATTATATAACACATAAAAACATTTCTGTAATTTGATTGGTGGATACATTATCACGAGACATAAAATATTTGAGACTAGTTCCCCATAAAAAGCTACTATTTCCCCTATCACGGGGAAATAGTTCATTTTTATGGGAACTTCTTTCCCCGCATTGGTATCTTGACTAGCCTTGAGTTGCGGTGGCAGCTGATCTCGACGAGACTTGGCAAGTGTTTCAAATGACAGAAACATTTTTATATGTTATATAAACAAATATTGACTGCTCCATATTCGTGTAATGGTGCAAAATACCTCCCCTCGGTGACTGGAGACCGTGGGTCTACTATTTTATTTTAGGCTCACGGTCTCCAGTCACCCCGGGTAGTTATTTTGCACCATTTCTCCTCATAGCAGTCAATATTTGTATATCGCGAGTAGGACACCAAAAATTTACAAACAGTGTAATTAAACGGCAATTATATATAATGCTATTATATATCTCTTTACATTGGCATGTTGGCTATCTTTACATGTTTCCTATGTAGTATTTGAAAACACTATTTTCAACTCAAACATCCTCATTTGCATAAATTAACATAATCAACATTTTGGGTAAAAGGTGAGATTTTAAAACAATTTTGCTTCTTTAATTCTATATTCAATAGTTATCCATTTTGTTTGTTCCCCGAATACTTTTAATTTTTTTTAAATATAGGAAAACGGCAAGATTCACCCGAAAAAGTAAAAATATCTGAAATTCACAACAGCAGTATCTGTAAGTGTCTGTAATGACTGACGTATCTGATTTGTCATTATTTGCTTGGTTTTGGTGTTAGAATATCTATATTTGTTTGAGATATGCAATTATCAGATTTTCTATTGATGATTTTTCTCGATTTTCTGATTTAGCAAATCGCTGATAGTGCCTTTAACAAATAAATTTAATTGACTTGATATGAAATTGTGAACAATTGTCGTCTATATTCGTCCACATTATTAGAAACTACATACATGCGGTATTACAGGATCTTTTCTTTACTGGATTCAAGGCTAGCTTACTGCATTTTACGCAACGAAATGAAACAGGCTCAGTGCAGCCATAAAATACAATGCTAATTAATATCCTGCATATATATATTAAGCTATTGACAAAGGACAGAATTAAGCGTGATAAATCTCATGGTGACTAAGTCTGATTCGTTTGGATTCGTTGGGAAAAAAATACAGTAAGTCGGATTCAAACTTTCTCATGGAAAGGAAGCAGGAAGCTATTTCCAAAGGTGATGTAGTCGTATGTTGATCATCATACATTGGTGAGACCTAATCGAAATCTCAAAGATCGATCAAATCTTCGAAATGATATCTATACACTCTATTCTTTGTCATTCAAGAACAACCTTCCGGTTAATGCCTCTAAATATGTTGTTGTGTATTTCTCTATAGCTAAGATATACACCAAATTGGATTACTCTTAAGGCTTGATCACACTTGCTAAAGAGCCACAAAAGGTGGGAAAGAAAATAAATAAATAGCGTTATTTCTCTCATCCAATTCCAAATTGCAGACCAAGAAGCACCGTTGATATCGTGTCCGGCCAACATTAGTAGTGATCAAGCAGAGGTAACTTGGGCTGACCCGTCGGCTACCGACAACGTCGATGCCACACCTGACGTTTCCTGTGTACCTTCTTCGGGATCTTCATTTGACGTTGGTGAAACAATTGTGACGTGCACTGCCACGGATCATGTTGGAAACAAAAATAATTGCAGTTTCTTTGTGATGGCAGGTAGGGTACAAATACACGGTGTCCCAAAAAGTTGTGCGAGCAAAATACTTCTATATCTCAAGAACTACTTAATCTGGGTCTTTCACTTTATTTACACCGCGACTTGGCGCACAGCACGCTGAGTAAAATCAAAAGATTGTGATGACCAGCTACCTCAGTGAAGATATATTCAGCTATTTTAGCCTATAACTCCAAAAACTGTAAATAGTACAAAATATACCTTTTGGAATCATTATGGTTAGACAAATAACACAGTATACCTTTCTGTCGGCATTCTGCTAAACTCTACAACTCTCCATTCAACATTATACAGACATGGAACACTGCCTAGCTAGATACACCAAGACCAGACCAATTCACTATCACTGCCATGACAGAAATCCCACCCACTTCCACGTAAGGAATGGGTAATCTTGAACAGGACTGGCACAGGTGCCGGTCGTTTCAACAGCATAATGCACCGATGGGGGCTTAACCGAGCCTCCATGACGGGGAACAACTCTACGGATTTATCTCAGCCTTTTGACCGATGAGTGGGACCTCTGCTCATTGACATCATAAAAAAACTCTTGTGGCCAGTATGCCGCGACGTGTAAACGCACTGATTCAGGCCAGGTGGCCCATACTTACTCCTTAATGGCCAGAATTGACATTGAAAACAGTATATTGAACAGTTCGTTCGTTCGGTGCAAGCAAACACGCTCACAAATGTTATATCCATATGTAAAACGAACGATGTAAACATAATGTAACAAAACCATTAAATCTACTGTTCAAATACCCCTTTTTCTTTCAGGCTAAGGACGCAGTTCGTAAATGGTTAATTGTGGATTAAGTTTCGCGGTGATATGCTCGGAAGAGACTATCAACTAAGTAGTGTGGCAATATACACCCAAGATATAAATAACTCGTATTGTAAGGATCATTCCATAAAAAGTGGTAAACAATATTTTAGTCCAATTTTATGAGCAACAGTGTAGTAATTTCTTTGCCAAGCTCAGGTAGCCTATATATACATAATGTTTATAAAGTTTGAAACTGAACTGCATGACTTTATTGATCAAGCTTCTATATTAGAACAGTGTTATTTTGTGCAATATTGTTATTCAAAAAACTCTTATCCAAAATGTTTAATCTGTTTTCAAATTTGTTTTAAAACATGTCATTTATTGACAAAACTTACAGGCTTATATTATTATTGTTTTGAAAATAATATTGTTTTGTCATTTCTGTTACCATGCCATTGCCACATACCACTTTGGGATGAATATACCAATATGAGTGAGGTATCCATTCATTTACACAAAATGTGCTTTTTTAAACCCCATTAGAATTTCAAACATTGTAAACATTCAAAAAGTCAATTATCACACAGTCCAAATAGTGATATCAAGATCTCGTTTCAATATTCTCTATAAATTATTTTTAGCTTCTAGTAGCTCAAATCCTTTGTCATAGGTTGGAATTATTTGAAAGACAATTCTTCAAATTCTTTGGGAGAAAAAGCCATTTTGAAGGAAGATTTCATTGAAGAAAGAAGACGCCAGATATTATTATAGTAATTTCTTTGCCAAGCTCACTCTCTAAATGTAAAAGAATTTACTCCTGCTAACCTCCTGAATTTCACTCTTTTAGAGTGACTACAGGGCCCACTCTGAAAAGAGTGAAATTTCACACCTTTCAAAAACATTTTTTGATCAAATTTTGCTCTTGATTATTTACAAAATGATAAATTTTTATTATTTTTTTTAAATTATCAAGAAAAAATTTGAATAAAAACATACTCTTCAAAGGGTTTGAAATTTCACTCTTTTCGGAGTGGGCCCTGTAGTCACTCTAAAAGAGTGAAATTCACTCTTTTGCCTTTAGAGAGCAGGTAGTCTATATACACGCATAAAGTTTTGACACTGAACTGAATGACTTTATTGATTACTTATTTATTCTCAAAATTGTATCTTTCTATGTTATTGCAGATTATGTTCTATCTAAAGTAATTTGTCCACCTGACATGACATTACCGTCCGGACTAGTTCCGAATTACCCGCAGCCAACAGTGATAGGCGATTACGCCACAGTAGAATGTGCTCCAATACCAGGAACGAACGTGGGAACAGGGCAACGAGTTGTTTGCGTGTGCATTGCAAAAGACGGCTCAGGAAACACGTTATCCTATTGTAGTTTTACATTCTATACTTAAAGCCACTATCAGTCATTTTTTTTCCAAATTCGAAATGTCCACTTTGTCTCTAAATTGCTAGTGTTAGGACATATCAGCACCTTATATTGCTTTTCTTTGTGAAAATCAGACACATAAGCGATCTTGAATATGCCATTTACGACTGTTTCCAGACATAAACAAGTCGGATCCCGACTTTTATTAGTAAACAACGCTTAAAAATCATAATTTCTTGACAAATACGGCGTGTTATGCTTAGCCACTTACAGAGGGGTCTTTACTACAATAATTTCGAATACAAAAGTGCAAAAATCGACTTTGATGAAAAACAGGGAGCGCGATTTGTTTACATTGAAAGAGATCGCTGATAGTGGCTTCAACACTCCAGTGTATGGGGAGTCCACATGGACCCAACATTTATTTTTTGCGCACCATTTTTAATGCTAAATTATTGGGGACAGTCCGTTATTCCGAAGGACCGTTATTGTGAAGAACAGTTATTCCGAATTTAGAAATAGGTGCGTTATTCCAAAGGACCGTTATTCCGAATTTAGCAACAGGTGCGTTATTCCGAATTTAGCCATAGGTGCGTTATTTCGAATTAAGCAGTAAGATCTTTAATCCGAAGTACCGTTATTCCGAAGGACCGTTATTCAGATGGACCGTTTTTCCGAATTTTAGCCATATATGAGCATTTTCCGAAGGACCGGTATTCCGAATTTTACATTGGGATCGCTATTCCGACGGACCCTTATTCCGAATTTTACATTGGGCCCGCTATTCCGAAGGACCGGTAATCGACTGTTATATTTAGGACCGTTATCCGGTGTAGAAGTAAAGTCCGCCGTACCCACAGTCCGGCTAAAACGGTAGATAGGACCCTCGATTTAGTTGACTATTCACGCAACCTTAGTTTCAAGCTTATCCGTTATGTCCTATGGAGCCCGGACTGGGCCTCCCGGCTGACTATAATTACTTTCACACCGGATCAGAGTAGGAGAGCAAGAAAGGACCAATAAAGAATGGGCTTTGAATGGGAAGGAAAAAGCACCAGAGAATGGAAAGTATGGGGACTCTGAAGGGTCATGGCGATTTGACATGATGACTGATGATGCCATAAATTAATGATATATTTGACAAGCAAAATTTCGACGGTCACGATAATTTACGACAATGACGAGTTAAGTGACGAGTTGCCGAGTTGATGAGATAAATTACAGTAAGTGCGACTTGGTGACAATTTGACGAGACATAGATGAGAGAAGTGACGACTTAAGTGACGAGTTTCCGATAGTAATGACGTTTACGTGACTAGTCAGATGAGTTGATAAATAAATGAAGGAAAATAGAAATAAATCACGAGTCAATTTGTGCATGGTTGACATACTGCAGACAGGCCAGAATTATGACTTCCAGAAGGATGTTTAGGGTAAAATTGCAATGCTAACCTTTGGTGGCTGATATATTACATAATATTTATAAAAAATGAAAACATGATTAATATTTGGTGAATTCAATTTTTAATCCGCGAATTAGATGTGGTTTTATCCGTGAATTAAATGTTTAATCCCGAATAAAATGTTTTATTCGCGATTAAATGTTTTATTTGCGAATTAAATGTTTTATATTGTTTGTTTTTTGGGTTTTTAAACATTTTTAAATGTATAGTACGCGAATTAAATGGTTCTTTCGCGAATTAAATATTTTGTATGCTCGAATTAACGTTTATCCCGAATTAAATGTTTTTTCGTGATTAATGTTTTTTTTTTGTATCGGGTGAAGCGTGTTCATAAATCAGACCATTATATTCGTATTTTTTCTTCCCTGTCGTAGACGCATCTTGCCGATGGTAGAATTCATTTGGATGGGATGTGCTGCGAATTAAAACTAAAAAGCCGTAACAGATGAAATGCTCAACATTTTGTCTTTCAACAGAATATATGCTTAACCCATTATACCATGATCTTTTTTGTTCGTAATATGTAAATGCTTCATACCATATCATATAATAGATTGTCCGTATGAAGTCCGGACCGCTAGCGATCCTTTGTTTTGGCTCAATCAAAGAACCGATTAAGTGTCATAACCTCGAGCTGGGTGAAGAGGAGGATTAGGCCTGTACATATTGTAGTTTGTTCAAGAGTGATCAAAACTCTAAGTACTTAATGATTGGACCCAGAGTGCAATGGTTTTGGGGTGTATAAAATAATTTCATAGGGGCTGTTTTGATATTGATGTATCGGTGCCATTGCTACATAGCGCATAGCTCTGTAGCCATGGCGCGTAGTTCAAGGTATTATGTTTATAGAGAATTACTTTTGTCAGGGGACGTTTCTGGAGTTTTGAGTTATGCACAGGTAATTTTAACAGAAGCTGATGAATGTGAACTTCCATCTTTTTTTTCTTAATATTATCATATATTACTAAGATTCTTTTGAACAAAGTTTAAGAGATGATGTTAATGTCACTGGGACCGAGTCTGGCCATCGTAAATGCATGTAGCAGTTTCACAAATTCCGTTGGAAATCCCGCCAGGCCCAAATCGAGCAGATCGTGTCCTAACCTCCCTGTACAGAACCACATGTATAGTCCTCACTCTTGATCGCTTACGCTGTACAACAGGATACAGAATGCTTGCTGCTTTGCCGTATTGTAGTTCGAAACGTTAACAGATGAAAGGTTTGGTGTCACGTGTCCAGGTACCATGTCCCGTGTCCAGGTATCTATATCAGTTTGCTCTTCGGGGCGACCGTATATCTAACTTCCGACTATGGTAAATCAAGGGCTGTACATGACCCTCTGCTATTATTTTTTCAAAAGACACCGTTATTATTTCCTAAAACCCAGTACAAAATTTACCTTTTCCCTACTGATTCAAAAACCCGACGTACGATGACGATAATCGGTTGTTTTTTCCAATGTAGGGAACGTACGTTCATTTTTACCTGAATGGGTCCCCCGAAGCAAAAAAATAATAAACAATCATGCCCGTGACGTAATCAAATCTTTATTTTTCAAAAAATTGGCTGGTTATTCCATAATAAAATCCTTTTTTTTTAAGATTCAACATCTGTAGATGTTCTTAATAATTAATATTAAATTGTCCCCGCATTATAATGTAGAAAAAGATGGGTCCATAAGTCTACAAACTGAAAACATAGTAAGCCGGCTAAATACCGTACCGCGACTGAATGGCAGACGGATCCCGTTGTTAGTTGTAGCAGGCTTACACCACTTGCGCGCGGCTGCGTGGGTTATGCGTCAAGCTGTCAACTATTATTTCTTGGCACAAGACAAAAAAAGTAAAAGTACAGATTTTCTACTATTCATTAGTAAATGTTTAAAAGAACTTTGGTGAGTAATAATTACTTATTTGTATCAGGTTCTTAGTGAATGCTTCAGAAGTTTGTTCAAGTTGGGTGTTTGGAATTTATTCAGTGCATTTGCCTTGTAATATGTCTTTGTGAGAAAAGGGAATTTTTTAAAAATTATGCTCAATCGTATCCGGTATGTGGCATCGAATATTTTATTGTATACGATTTTGATAAGATAACTCTCAGAGCGAATGGAATCTTCGACACGCCCTAACAACTTTAGTGAACTGACAGGAATAAAAAAATCCTATATAGACAACTACTTGAAAATTTCATTGTGTAATAACAAGATGAAATCGCGAAAAAAGTGAACACAAACGAATGTTAAAAGTGCACAGTGCAATTTAAGAAAATCAAGTATAAACAGTTGGGATATTGCTAATTGGTCGAAAAGCAATCTCCCGTAAATACTCAGCAGCTGTGATGTAAAATGATTGTAATAATATTTTTATGGAAAATCTAAATACCAAACTCACCATTACAGTCTGGTGTCGAGACGGACTTCGCCATAAAATGACCCCTAGATCAAGAAGAAGGCTTATATAAATAAGGGATTTCAAAGCTGCATCATACAATACCTTATATGCATTCAACGTTCTAGTGTAGTAATTAACACTTACGTGGACCCAGGAGGGGGGATCCATGGGACCCAACATTTGACTTATTTGCAATTTCTTGATACGCTGTGAAAAAATGTAAGTGATTCTTTTGTTATTTGTATGATTTATGAATCGCTTTATACTGATACCCAGAAGTTTGATCTGTCCACGGCCTCCATTAGCATAATTAAGGTTGGGGTCTCTCGGAACCTCTCCTTGCTGCCACTAACGGGTGAAAAAAAATCAGGAGATTTTGTAATTAAAATCTTGTGGGATGTATTTGCTTAGATAGCCAATTAATCAATACTTAATAAAATAACAAATTATATGCTATTAAAACACTTTCAACAAAGACATCAATTGTAAGTTGTACATGACGTGGGTCTAACTGTGTAAGTCTCTGGGAAAGACCGAGTTGAATTAAAAATGCAAGATGGTATAAGAAAAAAAAATAAACTTTGGCTATATTGTGCTGTAATTATTTTAATTGGTTTCGATTGGTTTTCTCGATTGGGTCCTAGGAACCCCCTCCTGGGGCAAATAGACGAAAGTTGTTTTAGGCTTTAAAAAACTGGAGCTGAACCAACCATGACGTAAGCGTTCCCTTATACTCATAATGAAAATATTAAACTTTTTTTAGTGCCTCTAACATGTCAAAATTGGAGTGTCGGCCGGTATAGGGTGTGGTCAAATACGCTACCCATGTGAATGTTTTTTACTGTTTTAATGGATTTTTGCTGTTTTCGTGATGAAACAGTGAGGGTATGCGATGTTGTATTAGTGGGTGGTGCGAAGGGATGCGATTTTTACTCAAAATATGCAAAAATTAGTTAAGGCGAAGTAACCATAAGGTTATACACCACTAACCGGGCTGCCCTACGGATCCAAAATACTGGAGGGACTACTTCTTGCATTGCATCTGGAAAAAAATGGTTTAAAATGTCTGAAAATGCACTAGTTGTATATAAGAAAGTGATGAAATTTCATGATTGACATGGTAGACTGGTGATGTTTTCTCAAACTAAGCGGACAATTTGGACAGTAATTTGGGAAATTTACTCCACGGTCATCAATTTCAACATCGTTTGCAAAAGTACATCTTGGCGACTATAGAGAATCTTGGGTTGCAGGTATGAAATCGGGCAAGTTTTGGTGATTCGTAACTAAAAATTTTTCTGGTCCTCATCTGTTCAAGATGTGGTTATTTGGTGATTTCAGCTTGAACTTTGCGGTGAGTTATTGTATTTCCTCTGGAGAGTTTAAAGTGAAAGAAACATGCGCAAGTTTGCCATTTTCCATACATAGGACTAGGTGTATATAGAGTTAGTGGTGTGTAACCTTGAAACTTACGTCTCACGACTTGCTTTGATTGAAGGTTGGTAGCTGCGACTGGCATCCACCAGTCTTCAGCGCCCCGGATTGATGTTTATTCCGTGGTCATGTGTCACGGGTGGCGTGCGGTCACATGAACTGATGACAGCAAGCAAGTCATAGCAAGCTGGGAGACTGTGGCGGCCATGGTCCTGTTTTAAGGTGCTACTGCTCCTCTGCTCCAATAATGAGCTAACGTATTTGCATATATTTAAATTTAGATAGGCCCGCGAATGTGTATACACTGCCGAGGAAGGCTGGTTTTACCATGTATTTAACCCTTTACCCGGACCCGTGCTAGGCAAATTCCTGTGCCTCGAATACCAAGGACTTTAGCGATAAAGGTTTGACAATTACTGATCTTCCCTAGGCAACTTGTTTGGAAGACAGTCGATATCGGATTGCGTTTCATTGGAACAAAAAAAAAACAAAACAGCTTGAGGCCGAGGACATGAGGTCTTGAAAATCAAGGGCAGGTTCAATAACTCATGTTTACAATTTAAAGATCCTTCGAATAACACTGTTCGGAATACAGTCCTTCGGAATAACGGTCCCAATTCAAATTCGGAATAGTGGCCCTTCTGAATTACGCACTTATTGCAAATTCGTAATAACAGTCCTCGGAATAACGGTCCCCATGTAAAATTGGGAATAACGGTCCTTCGGATAATGGTCCTTGGGAATTAAAACTCCGGAAAACGCACCGAGTGGTGAATTTCGGAATGAATAACAAGTTCATTCGCAATAAAAAACCGATTACGAATAATGGCCGGAATAGAGACCTCGGAATAACGCGCTGTTACCATTCCCTAATTATCAGTGCGCATATTTTGGTCACGGTGTGTTTTGGTGCTAATTAGCATAAATGAGCATTTTGGGGTTGGTGGTGGCGCTATCAAATTGATTTTTTTTTTTTGTTTGCCAATTAGCATCAATGAGACATTAATTGTAGCGGTAGATCGCAATGTAAAATCATTTATGTTCTCCTACTATGAGACTATTTATGTAAAATGATTTTGGGCAATGGTTTTCCATTTTTGGCGGCGGAGAATTTTGTGGAAACACAGAAAGTCGGATTTGGACCGCAATTTTGAACGGTGCAACCGATTTCATTTTTTCCAGTTAGTGTGGTTTCAAACCCCAACTCGTCATAATGTGAGAGATAATTGTTTCGAAATTTGTTAAAGTGAAATAGAAGCTATAGTGTGAATTCACAGTTAACAAGTTAGTACAAGTTAACTACAAAAAAAACTATCGCATTCCCGTCGTAATCAGTGAAATTCAACTAGTTGACACTCCAAAAGCAGCGCGCACCCGTATTTTATTACAGAGAATATTACAAAACGTTCATTAAAAAGAACGATTATAGTCAATAGTCAGGGGGCACATTTCAACTACTTCAGAAGGTTTGCCAAGTCTGATATTTACATGAGCTTCTCAGTGGCGATTTTTATCGATTGAGGGCGCTTTTTCTAAATGGCCGCCAAAAGCGGGGAAAAAAAAGCTGACAAAATTGTATAAAGTGCTTCAGACAAATTAATTACGTCGGTTTTCAATATGAACCTGATTGATTAACCCAGATTCAGGTGTTTCAACCTAAAATCAAATTCTCAATGACGGTTTTCATCAATTGAGGGCGTTTTTTTCAAAATGGGGGCCAAAAATTGATAAAACCTATAAAGAATAAGGTAGTCATCATAAGTCATGATAAAGGTTCAGAAAATATGTTGAGTGTGATTTCAAAATATGGACCTTGTTAATCTACTAAGGAGTTGTTTCAGCTAAAGCTTCATGTCTAATTCTCAGTCACAGTTTCAATGAGAGAGTGCACGTTTTCAAAACTTGGCGCAAAACGATAGGGAAAAAATGCTTCTAAACAAATAGCATGTCATGATTTAGGAACGTCAATCTGCCTTGGTTAAGCGTCTTCCATGTTAGCTTGATCCAGAGGTTTGAACGGCGGGGCTACGCAGGAGGCCGCAGGGTCTGTTTCACGTCCCATGCTGGGACAAGCGACTTATGGAATGAATTGCTTCAAATGAATCAATCCAACAACGTCGCGCGTAAAATGTTCTAAGCACTCCGTGTACGCCCATTAACATACGCACCGTGCAATGACATATCAATGCATGATTTTTGTCCAATTCATATTTCCTCTATTATAATACTGTTTATTGAATATTTAAATCAATACATGTGGCCAAATACATTTGATCCCACGCGGTTGTATAAAACTAATCGGAAAGTAGAATAATTTAATTATTATTATTATTTATTTTCTTTACCCAGGGTAACCCGATTCAGGTAACCGTTGTTCTAACACGGGCCCTGCAACAATGATAATACAATTTAAAACAGACATAAATATATAAAAAATAACATACTTATGGTAAAACTCTTTGTATAAAATAATAGCATTTGTTTTTAAAGTACAGAATATATTTACATATTTAAAAATTATCATAAAGTCTACATGATTTGCCAAAACATACTCGTATATACCAACACCCTATTCCCTTATCCACACACTAACACACACTCACATACACGACTTACTCGCACACACACACACGTACACACACAAATACACACAGAGAGACATACACACACGTGCGAACACACACACAAATACAAACACACACACGCATACACACACACCCACCCCACCCACACACACACGGACACACACACACGGACATACACAACACGCCCAAACACACACACACACACACACACACACACACACACCGTATGACACATATACACGCACACGCACAATCCTATACATTTATACACTCACTCACGCACGGACCACAACGGACCTATGCACACTCATGTACAAACACACGTATATAAAGGTTTAAAATATAATTCAATACAATTATTTTAGAGAATAACAATTATTTAAAACAACAACCATTTGTATAATATACAGAATATTAACAACTATTATATAAAAACTATTGCATTCTCATGATGACTTGTATCTTTCCTTAAAACATTGCACATCTGGTGAGTTTCTTACATCATAATCAAGGTTATTCCACACATTAACGCCACTATATGAAAATGAAGACTTATAATATTCAGTATCATTACCATTTTTACATCTAGGCAAAGCTAAAAGACCAGTGGTCGCTTGCCTTGTATTAACATTATGCATTTCAGATATGTATTTAAACTTATTTGTGAGATATGGAGGAGCCAAGCTGTTGAGACATTTGTACATTAATAATACCTTGATATACTTGAAGCGATTGACCAGTGGTTCCCATCCTAACATGGAAAACATTGTATGTGATGAAGTAATTTACAGATAAAATAATTGTAGCACAACGTTTATGAACAACATTTAACTTATGAACATCATCGTTGAAGCGACCAAACCAAATGGTACAACAATAATCAAAGTGTGGTTGTATAAGAGATTTGTACAGAGTGTTAAGTTATTAGCTCAAGAAACATTTTGAGTCGCCTTAGAAGTGCCATCTTACAAAACACCTTTGGAATAATATTATTTACATGATTGTGCCAAAGCAACTTACTATCAATTGTTACACCCAAACACTTAGCTGTCTCAACTCGTTCAAGTTTGTACCCGTTAATGGTAACTGAAAATTCATTACATTGGTATTGACGTAGTTTTTGATCCGTACCAATGAGCATTATATTTGTCTTATCTGTGTTAAGGAAAAGCTTGTTCTCACTTAACCATGTTTTAATTGACTTCAGATCATCCGTTAGTTTCTGTGATATGTCATTTACGTCACTACCACTAACAGACAAGGTAGTATCGTCTGCATACATAGATATTTTACCATGCGTTATAATATTAGACAAATCATTGATAAAGATAAAAAATAAAAGTGGGCCCAAAATACTACCTTGCGGAACCCCAATATCAAATTCAAGTGCATCAGAAACACAACATATAAATATAACCCTCTGCTTTCTACCAGACAAGTACTATCAGATGCCCCTATGAAACGGAGATTTTTAATCAATATATCATGTGATTTGTTTGCACTTAATTGTGGGCAACAAATCATATCCTATTGGCACTTTCTCAAATTGATGTGGAAATGTTGATACAAGATATGACTTGGTTGGCTTCTTTTTATAAAAAAAAAGCTGCACATCCTTCAGAAAGGAAGTAAATCAAGTAAGATGGAAGCAAACGAAGTAAATATCAAAGCACTTCATAATGTGTGACTTGGTAAAATCTATTCTATTTTGTTAATGCTATTTTTTATTCTCTTATTAAATCATCTTTATTCAGTCAATATATATACATATTAAAAATAAAGAAAGTGTAAACATCTAAACCAAGACAACTGGGGCCTATACTGACCACCAGGCAGGGTAGTAATACAGTACAAGTATAAAATTTAGAATAAAAAATATACACGTACCAAATATATACTTTTTAAAAAGCCAAACAGCCGAGGAACCAATCACGACAGGCATGCTGCCAAAAGGCCTAAATAGGGGTAGTAACGTTCCATTCACGCTCGTGTCTTTTTTAAACCTAATCTTGGTTCAGAATTAATACAGCTTGACCCAAATGAGCAACAGAGGGATTTGACATCATACCATTTATTCACTCAATATTGTATTGGCCTTGTTTTTATTAAAAGTAATAAAATTGTTGTTTTATTCTTGTTTAAACTGATCATATTCATATTTTAACTAATAAGAAAATCTAATTTTGTACCTTCTTCTTCAATATTGCCAGAAATTTATTTCTTTCAAAAATGCAGAGTATAGGTGTGGCAGAACATATAGTCCCCCGAATTCACAGTCCGCCCCCGGGGGGGGGGGGCACTTGTATTCCAAGGTGGATATGATGCGTGAACAAGAAAACGCGTAAAAAGGGTCTCTTTTTTTTAAACAGGCGATGTACGCGCGTACATTGATTAGGGTGTCAAAAACAGCAAAATATGGAAAAAAAGGGTATATTTTTTGCATAACCCTGAAATTATGATGTACGCGAGATCAAAATCATCAAAAATATTGTAATTTGGAAGTAAAGCAACATGAGCAAAGCCAGATAAGGGTATATTATTAACACAATGCATTGCTCACTTGTATAGGGATCGAAAACTGACAAAAGACTTGTTTATGGTAGCAAAAACAGACAAAAATGCTTGTTTAGGGTATGTTTATTAGTCGGTGGAAATACTTGTTTAGGGTGCATTTCGGAAGTCCGTGTTCACGCATCATATCCACCTTTGAATACAACCCCCCCCCCCCCCCCCGGGCAGTCCGCATATAACGGCGAAGAACAGGGCACTCGATTAAGTTGACTTCTCACGCGACATGAGTTTCACGCTTTATTCCGTTGTCATCTATACAATTATGTAGCCCGGACTATGATTCCTGCCAGACCATATCTCCTTTTTACACCAGCCACGTGTGTGACAGTTATTATTAGCACATCAATAACTTTGAAAAAAATAAACTATTTTTTTTGTAAGGGAAGGTACACACAAACTGGCTTTTGACATGAAATATGAACATTATTGAGACAGTGGTTTTAGTGTAATAATAACTTCTTTGTCTTTTTGGTCACGGGTGTGACATACCAAAGTCGATGAATACATGAATAGACTCGTAGACCCAATTTGCTCGACCCTAGTTATTCAAAGTTTCTTAATCCTAACAGTGTAAATATTTCTAAGGCTATGATATTTTAGCCAACCCAAAAATACAATAAAACTTCTTGCAGTGTTCCGCCACAAAAAGAGGCGCAATGCATGATTTATATCAGGTATAGAACAAAAATACATATTTTTAAAAATAGTGCTGAAGTTTTTTGGGATAACCATAAAAAACTCCTTCTGAATTCCAAACAATAGCTTTGGGGGATAAAAACAAAAAATATACCTGGTACCATGTACTTCGGTGGGGCTTAATGTATTCGGCGCGGGCGCAGGCAAAAAAAAAAAAAAAAAAAATTTTTGGTCACGGGTGTGACATACCAAAGTCGATGAATACATGAATAGACTCGTAGACCCAATTTGCTCGACCCTAGTTATTCAAAGTTTCTTAATCCTAACAGTGTAAATATTTCTAAGGCTATGATATTTTAGCCAACCCAAAAATACAATAAAACTTCTTGCAGTGTTCCGCCACAAAAAGAGGCGCAATGCATGATTTATATCAGGTATAGAACAAAAATACATATTTTTAAAAATAGTGCTGTAGTTTTTTGGGATAACCATAAAAAAAACTCCTTCTGAATTCCAAACAATCTATTATTATTAAATGGGACCAACACATTTCTCAGAAATAAATAGCTTTGGGGGACAAAAACAAAAAATATACCTGGTACCATGTACTTCGGTGGGGCTTAATGTATTCGGCGCGGGCGCAGGCGCGGGCATACAAATGCGGGATTCTCAGGATTATATGGTAAGCCGTTCTGATTAAAAACCATGTTTTCGTTATTAGGCATGGAGCGTCATAGGTATTTTTAGGCTTTATTGGTGTTTTGCCTTATACCCCCTGGGGATCCACCCTACCCCGGGGTCCTTTTTAATGGGTGCGTGGGTGGTCTCAGGGTCCCGTAGAAAGGTTTTGGAGTAGTTTGAATTATTTCGTGGGGGTCACCCAAAACTGGGGCCTTGCCACTTAGTTGTTTTTTTTCACCGAGAGTCTCCCAGGCTAGAAACGTTTCGGGACGGATCTAAATGTGTTTTTGACCCACACCTCGAATCGGAAATGGGTCAAATTCGGGTCTTTTTAAGGCTACTGGCATTTTTCTGGGTTTTGGTTGGCCCAGGAAGCCCTATTTGGGTTCGGGAGGGTGGGGACCTTTTCCTACTCACTCTCGGACCCCCTTTCGTAGTAGTGCTCTGGTTACGTCCTCGGGGAAGGGGGTCAAAGGGTCGCTGGATGCCTGCAGCTTAATATTGAGAGGTCCTCGCCTTTCCGAACACCAATAAAGCCTAAATGGAACGGCCTACCATAAAAGGCTTAAAGTATTTGGCGCGGATTCTCACTTTGATCTCTGTGGGGTCTGCGGTGCGGGAGGCATTGCTCGGGA
Source organism: Ophioderma brevispina (assembly GCA_023653785.1). NCBI lineage: Eukaryota > Metazoa > Echinodermata > Ophiuroidea > Amphilepidida > Ophiodermatidae > Ophioderma > Ophioderma brevispina. The sequence continues at coordinate 84,322 of JAMKCH010000902.1, read as the reverse complement.
ATTTTCCCACGGTGTAGTCAAAGACTGCGAAAGACATCTAAATAGGTACTGCGTGAGAGACTAACGTTATCAGTCCGGGATCTTAAACTTCAAAGAGATATAGGAATTAGGCTATCTGGTGTATAATTTTGTATTTTTTTTACAGAAACATGGGCAGTATCAGTAAAATACTTAACTTCTATGGTCATCAACCATTGAAACACAAAGCAGGTCAAAAACACCGGGAACCATCCAAAAACCTTCCGAGAAACTTCCAAAGTGTCCACTTTTGTTAAAAAATCATTATTTTGACCAATTTGGACAGAAATGGCCGATTTGTGTTTCAGGCAATGCCCCATAAAAACGTGGTTTTTAGACGCAACGGCCTACCATATAATCCTGAGAATCCCGCATTTGTATGCCCGCGGCTGTGCCCGCGCCGAATACATTAAGCCTTGGGTGGTCTGTCTCCCTCACATCCCTAGAGGAAAATCTAACGATCACCGCAAAAAAAAGGGAGCTAGACTGGTATCTTTCCTGTTTGGCAAAATCCCCCTAAAACTCCCGTTTTTTTTCAAAAGTGCATTTAAAGCAGTTAAGGGACGTTAGGGATATCGGATGAAAATACGCAGGGCACTATGAATCCCGATTGTTTATATGGTTGACATGGCAACCAGAAATGATCACATTTTGCACCATAATTTAAATTTAAGTGTGCTTATATATCTGTGCCAAATTTCATGTTCATTCGATCGTTTGTACAGTATTTTCATAATTTCCTCAACACATGACGTCATAGCGTGTCACAATTAATGATATTAGTGTCTTATGATATATTTTCCTGCATGCCAAATTCAACTAAGCAACTTTCAAAATCAAAAATCATAACCCTAACCTTGAAATTTAAAAATGGCTGCCACACGCACAATTTAATTCCGTTTTTATTTTTTGAGGTTCACCCAACCGAATCTAAAAATAAACGGCCCCTTATCAAGGTGGAGTCCTTCTCCTGGTTGCTTGGCAACCGTATTGCACTCCCTTTGTGTACACGCACTCTTGGTTTCCAATTACAGCGCTTGTCTTTTGTTTACGCTCGGCCTATCTGTCAGTGCGTGTTTTTTGCTTCTCCCTTGACCCATTGTATGTGGTCACTCGCTTTTCATCGCCGCACCAAAAAGGTCGTTTAGCCCAGGAGCTAGCAGACATTTGTAACACATCTGAAGTACAAAAGGTTTGCGTGATTAAGTATGTAGACAGACTCACAGGAACCCCTGAAACATATCTTAAAGACACTATCAGTGATTTATCCGAAATAGTCAAAACAAGTGAAACATGCAGGAATAACTTAAAAGTGAAGGATAAGCCTGTAGAATTCTCATAAGTTACTTTTTCCAACTGAAGAATTGACAGAAAAGGAAGAAACCCGCAGTTTTCCAAGATACAGATTGTCATTCAATATCGTGTTGTAGTAAGTGTCCGTTTCGGACAGTAATGACTAAAATTTCCGATTTTGTCCTGATTAGGTTGCTTCTGGGCTTATAATTTGCAAGGTATGTTAGCCTACGTGTACTTGTTACATACATGCAAAAATCTGATTTTTGACAATTTTTTCAATTTTCTGATTTAGCAAATCACTGATAGTGCCTTTAAGTGCCACAAATGGTGCCTTAGGAGAGGGGCCAAGACAAAGTTTGCACAGGGGTCAAATTTTTAAATTGATCCAATCATGTTGAAAAGTATACCATGTCATTTGTCTAACCACAAGGATCCAGAAAAGGTATAGTTTGTACTATCCACAACGTACAGTTTAAGAGTTATAGGCTAAAAACAGCCAAAATCAATAAAAAGGATCAATTTCAGTTGTACAGGGGTCAATTTTTTAAGTTGCTCCGATTTGGATAAAAAATGGTGCAAATTATTGGTTGAGGTCATAGGATCAAAATAAGGAATAGTTTTGAGTGTCTCACATGCTTGCTTAAGAAAGTAGGGGGACAACAAGGTCAAACCCCATTGAATGCAATGGACGTTGACCTTCTTTGCCCCCTACATCGGTAACTACGCATTTTAGACAGTCAAAACTATTCCTTATTTTAATCCTATGAACTCCATTAACAATTTGCACCACTTTTTATTTAAATCGGAGCAACTTTAAAATTTAACCCCTGTACAACTGAAATTGACCCTTTTTTATTGATTTTTGCTGTTTTTAGCCTATAACGCTTAAACTTTACGTTGTAGATAGTACAAACTATACCTTTCCTGAATCCTTGTGGTTAGACAAATAACATGGTATACTTTTCAACATGATTGGATCAATTTAAAAACTTGACCCCTGTACAAACTTAGTCTTGGCCCCCTTTCCTTAAGGCACCATTTGTTGCACTTAAGAATCACGTTTCAGGGGTGCTTGTATGGCAAGAATATTGCACAATTTAGAACAGAAATAAATAAAGCTGGTTTTTCGTCGATAAACCTGGTTTTTCGATCGAAAAACCTGGTTTTTCAATTCGATTGTCATAGTTTTGGATAAACCTGGTTTTTCAATCGAAAAACCAGGTTTTTCGAATTCGATTGTCATAGTTTTCGAAAAACCAGGTTTCTCGATCGAAAAACCAGGTTTCTCGATCGAAAAACCAGGTTTTTCGAATTTGATTGTCATAGTTTTTTTGATAAACCTGGTTTTTCGAGCGAAAAAACCTGTTTTTTCGCCGATAAACTTGGTTTTTCAATTCGATTGTCATATTTTTTTATAAACCTGTTTTTCAATTGAAAAACCAGGTTTTTCAATTCGATTGTCAGAGTTTTTGATAAACCTGGTTTATCGACCGAGAAACCTGTTTTTTCGCCGATAAACTTGGTTTTTCAATTTGATTGTCATAGTTTTTTTGATAAACCTGGTTTTTCAATCGAAAAACCAGGTTTTTCGAATTCGATTGTCATATTTTTTTATAAACCTGGTTTTTCAATTCGATTGTCATAGTTTTTTTGATAAACCTGGTTTATCGACCGAGAAACCTGTTTTTTCGCCGATAAACTTGGTTTTTCAATTCGATTGTCATAGTTTTTTTTTTTGATAAACTGGTTTTTTTTCAATTGAAAAACCAGGTTTTTCGAATTCGATTGTCATAGTTTTTGAAAAACCAGGTTTCTCGATCGAAAAACCAGGTTTATCACAAAAAACCCTCTGATAATCGAATTCCATTAATCAGTTGAGTTCTTGTATATTCCGCATCAACGCTGTCCTCGGTGCGAAGAAAGCCAACATAGGCTACATTAGTGTAGTGCATTTTGAACGTCATAATATTGGAATGCTGAGGTTGTATGGCGCACTTATAGCGTATCAATAGCAATCTTCCACAAGTCACTAAATCAAAAAATATATCAAGATGAATTAATAATATTTATCTTATTTTAACGGAATATCGCTTCTTAATTGATTGAACTGATATGATATGAAAATAAAATAAAAAGATGAATTAATGCGACATGTTAGCTATCTATCGTCGCGCGCGCTAGCTCAAGAGCTCCAGACCTGTAGTGTGCATACATACCAATTTCTATGGTTAGAAAACTTCCGGTTTTCGAGGTAAGAAATCGATTGTCTAGTTGTGGATAAAACATGGTTTGTTTTTCAATCGAAAAACCAGGTTTTTCGGAATTCGTTGTAATTAGTTTTTGAAAAACCAGTTTCCGATCGAAAAACCAGGCTTTATCAAAAAAAAACTATGATAATCGAATTCCATTAATCGTGGAGTTAGTTATATTCCGCATCAACTCTTCCTCTGTGCGTAGAAAGCCAACCTAGGCTACATTGTGTGCATTTTGAACGTCATAATATTGGAATGCGGAGGTCTTTGTAGCACTTATCTGCTTATAGCGATATCAATAGCACTCTTCCACAAGTCACTAAATCAAAGATATCATGTATTGAAAATGATATCTGTCTTTATTAAAGACATAGGGCTTCTTTAATTGAATTTGAACTGATCTATATATGAATAAAATAACAAGCTGAATGAATGTTGAATGTTAGGCTATCTATCGCGCGCGCTTGCTAGCTCAAAAGAGTCCTGTATTTGCCATCAGAACTACCCAAGTACTATGGTTAGAAATTCGGTTTTCGAGGAGAGTAGATGTCTAGTTTGGATATTAACCTGGTTTTTCAATCGAAAAACCAGGTTTTTCGAAGGTTCATTGTAATAGTTTTCGAAAAAAAAAAACCAGGTTATCGATCGAGAGAAACACTGGTTTTTCCGAGTAAATACTGACGTGTTTTCAAATCGATGTCATAGTTTTTTTGTTTTTTTGATAAACCTGTTTTTCAATTGAAAACCAGTTTTTCGAAATCGATTGTCAGTAGTTTTGTTGAAAACCAGGTTTTTCTCGATCGAAAAACCAGGTTTATTCAAAAAAAACCCTCTGATAATCGAAATTCCCACTTAATCGTTGAGTTATGTATATACGGCTATCAACTTCTGTCCTCGGTGCGAATAAAGCCAACTAGGCGACATTATGTAGTGCATTTTGAACGTCATACTATGGAATGATGAGGTCTTTATGGCACTTCTAGCGATATCAATATCACTCTTCCACAAGTCCTAAATCAAATATATCAATTTATGATTATAATATTTAATTCTTTCTTTAACGACATATCGTTCTTTAAATTGATTAAACTGATATGATATGAATAAAATACAGCTTAAATTAATGTCGACATTTTAGTCTATCTATCGCGCGCGCTGCTAGCTCAAGAGCTCCCGACCTGTAGTGTTGCCCATAAATACAATTTTACTATGGTTAGTAAAATTCCGGTTTTTGCGAGGAGGATCGTTGTTCATAGTTTTATGGATAAACCTTGTTTTTCAATCGAAACCAGTTTGTTCGAATTCGATGGTCCATGGTTTTTGAAAAACCAGTTTTCTCGATCGAAAAACCGCAGGTTTTCAAAAAAAAACTATGATAATCGATTCCATTAATCCGTTGTTTCTTTTATATTCCGCATCAACTCTGTCCTCTGTGCTAAGAAAGCCAACCTAGGCCTACATTAGTGTGATTTTGACGTCATAATATTGGAATGCTGAGGTCTTTATATCACTTATAGCGATATCAATAGCACTCTTCCACAAGTCACTAAATCAATATATCAATTTGATGCTAATATTTATTCTTTAATTTAAAACGAAATGGCTTCTTTAATTGATTTAACTGATATGATATGAATAAAATAACAAGCTGGATTAATGTTGACATGTTAGTCTATCTATCGCGCGCGCTGCTAGCTCAAGAGCTCCTGTAGTGTACCATAAATACCAATTTACATGGTTAAGACATTCCCTGGTTTAATTTCGAGGAGAGTCGTTGTCATAGTTTTGGATAACCTTTTTTTTTCAAATCGCAAACACAGTTTTTTCGAATTCGATTGTAATAGTTTTTTCGAAAACCAGGTTTTATGAGTCGAGAAAACCTGGTTTTTCGAAGATAACTTGGTTTTTCAAATCGATTGTCAATAGTTTTTTTTGATAAACCTGGTTTTTCAATTGAAAAAAGGTTTTTCGAATACTATTGTCATAGTTTTCGTCGAAAACCAGGTTTATCGACCGAGAAACCTGGTTTTTCAACGATAAACTTGGTTTTTTTCAATCGATTGTCATAGTTTTTTTTGTTAAAACCTGGTTTGTCAATTGAAAAAACAGGTTTTTTTTCGAATACGATTGTCACAGTTTCTGAAAAAACCAGCGTTTATCGACCGAGGAAACCTGGTTTTCAAACGATAGAAACTTGGTGTTGTTAAATCGATTGTCATAGTTTTTTTGCATTTTCTAAAACCTGCTTATTCAATTGAAAAAACCAGGTTTTTCACGAAGTTCGATTGTCACAGTTTTTTGAAAAACCAGGTTTATCGACCGAGAAACATGTTTTTTTCAAAAAAACTATGACATCGAATTGAACAATCGATTGAAAAACAGTTTTATCAGTGAAAAACCAAGTTTATCGGCAAAAAAACAGGTTTCCTCGGTCGATAAACCTGGTTTTTTTTCCATCGATAAACTGGTTTTTCGATTGAAAAACCTGTTTTTTTTGACGCAAAAATAGTTTATCGAAGAAAAAACAGCTTTATCTGTTCTATTGTGCAATATACTTGGCATATCCTTGTCAGTCTGTCAACATATTTAACCACTCAAACCTTTTGTACTTGAGATGTGTTACAAATGTCTGTTAGCTCCCGGGTTAGTTGTTGTTATGTTCTGACATGATTTACCCACAACTATAAAATCCTCCCTCCCTAGTTCGTGTACCGGCATGCTTTGTCTTGGGAGGCATCTGTTAATTTAATTTGTCATTTTCACTCAAAAATTTTTCACATTAAAGAAGCTAAATGGCAATACATGTAATTTTGTTATAGGAGTGGTTTACTTCTCAATGTTTTGGTTTGGGGGAAAGCCCTCTTACATGAAATCACTCACTTTTAAGGACTTTTGTATTCAGTAATGAAATCGTAATTTCTCAGCTAAAGAAATTATCCAATGTAATTCAGTCTATTTTCGCGCCTGAAAATTGACTATCTTAAGGATGCTTGTGTAGTGCAGTTTCACACTCATAAACTTTAATGCGCAACTTTATACTAGTCATATATCTTGATAACTTAAATGTTCATTAAGTTGCGGAAAATTGAAATCTATATTTATCCTGATGTTAGGGTGTTTCCATAAGGTGACACCCTTTTCTGACATACTTTTTTGACACCCTATGAATTTGGAAACCTTAACGGAATAACCACATAAACCGTGTGGTTTATTCCGTTAAATTCTGTTAAGGTTTCCGAATTCATAGGGTGTCAGAAAAGTATGTCAGAAAAGGTTGTCACCTTATGGAAACACCCCCTTATGTTAGCCATTAGGTGTGATAGTTAGGGTTTTGGCACTCGACTTGATAATATATTTTTATCCTTGGAGTAAGCCTCTAGGTGTGATAGCTTAAGCTCGGCAACTTGGCTAATGTAAATACGGAGTGTATGCGATCTGCTGTTGAGCATCCAATAATAAATGATTTCTTGGTGCGTCGAAGAAACGCAATCTCCACATTTTGTGTCAGGACTCATTCCTTGATAAATCATCAATGTATACTTGTAACCTTGCTTGCTTGCACAGTGTAAACCAGTACTGGGTGTCAATTTCCATCTGATGCAGAGTCTGAATCACAATCACAGTGAATCTGTCCTCAGTGTCATTATAGTCCACTGAATCTATGAAAAATACTAGGTACACCTGGACAAAATTGCTACAGAAGGCTTTCTTGCTATAACTAGCAGTAAAGGATCTCCCAAACAACATATCAAAAAGGTAGAAAAAGGGAAGCCTGGCAAGACATGCTAATTTGCATTTATCTTACGTGGACGTATATGCCCATATTTCGACAAAGGTATATAGCTCATAAATGCATGATTTGGGAGATTTTCTATTTTTCTGTTAGTATTTGAACATATTTTGCATGGCTATGCCTGCAAGGTGTGTAGCACTTGCAGTTGATATATTAAAAGTGGAAAGTGATGGTCATTATTGAAGATGGCCGCAATTTTCCCGCCAAATTAATTTTGCTTTCTAGATGATTTGTCAGACTGCAATCGGGATGGGGAGATCTTTATTCAGCAAATTATTATCAGAGAGTATTTATTCAAACACATTGGGTCAATTAGTGCCGGGGGCATTCCCTATGTGAAGTGATGGGTATATGTACCTGGGACAGGTGAAAAATAGGGTCCTTTCCCGGGTCATTCAGATGAAATGTACCCAAAAATATACGGGGTCCTTCGGTACACAAGCTGAATAAAAATGGGGTCATCCAGTATGAAACTTAAAGAAAGGGGCCAATGATGTTTAAACAAAACCTGAAGTTAAAATAGGACGTGCCTCTTTTCCAGAATTCAAATTGCCATGAAATTATAAAATTGCTGCCATGAAATGTGCACGTAGGCAGCGAAAATTTGGAATGGATGTTCAAATTCTTTTAAAAAGTGGATAATTTTATACAAACTTGTGACAAAAGTGGATAGCAGAAAAGAAGAAAATGGGGGTCATTAAGTATGTGAACATTTTAAAAAGGAGGTCATTTGGTAATAGCCTGGGTATTAGGTAGGACAGCAGCATAAAAAGGCGGTCAAGCATTCTATACGTCACCAAAGTCAGCATCTCACAGACCTTGACTACGCAGCTCTTACAAGGGGATGTGATATGTGCTGCGCAAGATCTACTACAAAGAATCATTTGAGAATGCTGCAGATAAAGTCAGCCTACATATAAATGTCAAAGAGACGGAATGGAATAAATGACCTCAATGAGGAAGAAAATCATCAACCCATCTGCAATAAACACGGTATGCCCAACTCAAAAAGATTAGACCTCAAATACCTCGGGTCCTATGACAGCAAGAAAGACTCAAGATTTAAAGGGCCATGGCCTGATCGCTAATAGCATCGTCCTCCATACTCCAAGATTTTACCGGAAGTGGTCAACATTTTGGTATTTGAAGAAAGCTGCTATTTTTCTCATTTACCCTGTGAAATCTTAGGGCTAAAGGATATTTGGTGTAGAAGTTATGAGCGAAAATGTACCCCATTTTGGTCGACCAATATCAATTTTCCACATAGGGCTACGAAAATCATGTTTTTAGCTCTCACATGAAAACGGGTTGAAATATCAGCTCAAAAACTCTACAGATGGGGTCTAGGGGTGAAGACCATTCTATCAAGATGAAAACTTTATTTACCTAAATTGGGTCGTCCGCTTTTAATATATTGTATAATAACCAAAATATGGGCAAAAATGGCACGTAGGTTTTATGCAAATTAGCATGTCTTGCCATGCTTCCTTTTTTCTACCTTTTTGATATGTTGTTCGGGAGGGTTTGTACAACAAGTTACAGCAAGAAAACCTTCTGTAGCAATTTTGTCCAGGTCATACCGTAGATTGAGTGGACTATTTATTCTCAGCAGACATTGAGGTTCAGGGGCGGATCCAGATATTGGGACAAATTTTCCGGTTCGCTGCGCTCCCCGGGTAGACCCATTTTTTTCAGTTGGTTCGAAATTCTGAAAAGCGCGGGGGTGGTGTGGGGCACAAAAAGTCATTCTGCAAAAATCCACCCCTCCCATCCGCCCGGAGGTGTTGAATAGCGCACTGGTAAACATTTGTCCTCTCCTAAGCCGCAACCAAGCTAATGGGACATCTGGGTTCATAAAATTTCAACATGATGAATGCCTGTTAGTTGGCTCTGGGTAAATCATGTGAATCAGTGTGCAGGGGGAATTCTAAAAGTGGATTTCCTCTTCATTGCTTCCCACTGTTTGGCTTGTGCTTGGACTATTTGATGGTAACCTGTGGGGGCACTTGTATTCCAAGGTGGATAGGTAGCAAGAAAAACGCCCTAAGCAAGTATTGGGTTGATTTTGGAACTCTAAAAAGGTATTTTGGTTTGATTTTACTACCCTAAACAAGTGTTGTTTTTTTTTCATGTTTTTTAAAAATCCATCCTTAGAAAGTATTTTTATATATTTTGGCTACCCTCAAGTATGTTTATATATATTGCCTGTAACCATAAATTGAACAGGCTATAGTCTCTTATTGTACTCTGCCTTGATAAAGGAAATACCCGGGGGCACTCGCATATGAAATGGATCTATGGGTGTAAGACTCGCGCTTCCAAACCCAGGGGCATTCGGTGACAGAGGACTGAAAAATAAAAGGGTCTTTGGGTGAGACACAGCCAAATTGCCCCCGAATAAGTGTTTTTTAATGAGAATTTTAAACATTTCCCCCAAAATAGGAGTCTTTGGGTGACAATGGTAAAATTTTCAAAAAATATGGGGTCTTTGGTTGACATAAAAAGATTGTGAAGCCAAGACCACCGCAACTGCATTCCATCTCAACAACATAGATGATCATCGCCAGCTTCAAATCAACCTCAATGGAGCGCCTCTGCCATACAACCCTACAACCAACTTATCATGGGGTGCAACCCCAACGAATCTTCGCACCACCGCCTTGGCTCTGGTATACAGCGCTGCTGAATATGCCGCCCCAGCATGGTGCAACAGCTCTCACACAAAGAAGCTGGACACAGTACTCAACGAGACATTGAGAACCATTACTGGTTGCTTCCGTCCCACTCCATCTGAGTTTCTGCCAGTGCTTTCAGGCATTGCACCTGCAGTGCTTCGGAGAGAACACACGCACAAACTGGCGAATAAGGCTCTGCTGGACAACAAGCACCTACTGCATAACACTGTCAAAGAATCACACCAGTTCGGCAGACAGAGACTATGCTCTCGTCGACCTTTCTGTCGACACGCTGCTAAACTCTCCAGCTTTCCATTCAACATCTTGCAACATGGAATACTGCCTGACTAGATACTTCAAGACCAGAACAACTCACTATTACACCTATGACAGAACTGCCACCTGGTAGCAATCTTCCACGCAAGGAATGGATCACCTTAAACCGGATTCGCACAGGAGTCGGGCGCTTCAAAAGCAATATGCACCGATGGGGGCTGAGACCATTACCAGCCTGCCAATGTGGTTCTCCATCACAGACTGCGGATCACATTCTCAATGAGTGCCCCACCTTTCACTCACCGGTGGACATAGACTTCACAAACCCCAAACAATCAGTAGTGAGCTGGCTCCACCGTCTACAACATATTTAGCTGCTGCCTCATACGCAAGAAGAGAAGAAGAACCTTGAGTAAAGGAGCTATGGCCAATGTCGTCAAATTCGCTTTAAGAGACTGTGGGGCGTTGATCACGAACTCACACATGCCAATACATATTTTTTAACATTAAGTGGACAAGGGGGTCAGGGACCCGAAAATTAAATTTCGCCAGCTTTATGACTGACGATATATTTTTTTCAACTCACATTCAGTGTATGATGTGTCTAACTTTTGGATACGCATTCATTAAAAAAATCCAAAGATATGTTAATCAGATAATTAGTTTGGGTCCCTAGGACCACCCTTGTCCACCAACGTGAGTGTCGGTAAAAAAATGATTAAAACCAGTAATTATGAATACTTATTCATGTAAATGAACAACAAATAATAATATAAAATTCAGTTAACCCTTGTCAGACAGCAGACAATGCCAACTACCAAAGATATGACAATTAAAAATTAATATCATTGGGTTCATTATAGGTAGATTTCGGGTGCTAATCTGAACTGTAAATTACGACGAGACCCATTAATTCAAAAGAAATATTAGGACAAAACTTTAAAAAGACTTGAAATTTAAATGAGCAATTTGGATTTCATTTTAAATTTATTAGGCACTATATGACTTTTTTTTGTCCCTAATATAAGTCTATTAGACTTTCATTGAAATTTAAAGCAGTGATGTGCTCAAATTGATACTTTTACACGTAAGAGTAAATAAAAGATACAAAAACTTCAATGAAATTATGTGTAAATATTTCCGTTATCAGGACAGAGTACAATAAGAGACTATAGCCTGTTCATTGTATGGTTACAGGCATGTTATATAAACGTACTCGATTAGGGTAGCAAAATTATATAAAATACTTGTTTAGGGTGGATTTTAAAATGTCATTCACTTGTGTAGGACAGTAAAATTAAACCAAAGTACTTGTTTAGGGGAGCAAAATAACCAAAATACCTGTTTAGAGTAGCAAAATCAAACCAAAATACCTGTTTAGGGTTGCAAAATCAACCAAATACTTGCTTAGGGTGTTCTTCTTGCCAAGTAAAAATACGCGCTTACGTAGTCAAGGTCTGTGAGATACTGACTTTGGTGGCGTCTAGAACGCTTGGGTTTGATGGTGAGTCCTTTGTCGTTCATTATGTCAAGACTCTGTCTGAGGATGCAGTCAACCACGATTACAAAGAGATAGGGAGCAAGAGTATCTCCTTGGAGGATTCCAGTAGTTGTTAGGAATTCCTTTGTTTGTCCATCCATGGTCTGCACCAAGCTATATGGGTTGTCATACACGATGGCAATTGCCTTGACAGTCTCATCTGGGACAACATAGTTGGCGAGAATATGCAGCATTACGTCCCTGTTTACACTGTCAAAAGCCTTGGAGAAGTTGAGCAGCATTGAGTTGTAGATCTTAGAGGTCAGTGGTGACAGTGTGATTCCTCTGTAATTTTGAGGTTGTTGGAGGTCGCCTTTCTTTGGTAGAGGAATGATGAATAATGTTGAAAAGGCAGCCGGTTTGTTTCCCATGTAGGTGTTGTTACAAAATTCTAACAGTTGCTCATGGAATAGCGGATTCTTCCAGATTACTGCAGGAATGTTGTCGGGACCAGGCGTCTTGGTGTTGTTCAGTTTCTTCAGGCAGATCAAGTGCTTCAGCCTTGGACTTAACATGCTCCTCAAGCACCACGGTGTAAGCATCATATAGTGCAGCCTTAGCAGCATCAAGGTTCTGCTTGGAGCTTCTGGTGGATTTAATACGGTGCTTCTTGGCTGCAGACTTCAGTTTTTCTCTGGTTTTGTTGACTTTGTCCTTTGAGGCAAAGGCAGCAGTCTCTTTCTTTCTTATAGGTAGTATCTCCAATACACTTTCTTTGTTGGCTGAAGTGAGGACATCATAATACTGTGCTGGAGTTCTTGTCTTCAAGCTCATCAACAAGAGTGTTGAACCTATTATGTACTGCTACAGTATACTGCTCACAAAGCTTTGTATCCCCCACTACCTTCCTCCAGTCAATTGTTTTCATGGGATCTCTGGGAGGGGGTTTACTCTGACGATAACTTATCGGGACTCCCTGAAAGAGACAATTCTATGACAGAATTAACAGTTTCAAAAAGTGGTTGTAGGCTCTTGATGTCTTAATGCTGTTAATCCACTTCGTTATGACTAGTCCAGTTGGACAAGTTTATACATTTGGGCGGCGGTGGTCAACAGTCTACTTCTTGTTTTATTTAGAATATTGTGTTAGTTGTCAACAAGGGCTACATGGTTTCCATGGAAGTCCTTCTGTATATACATTCCATTTCTGTTGGACTCGTTGTTGCATGTGGGAAATCAGCGCGTCATCAGGCCCAAATTTAGCATTGTAATCTCCAGGGATGTACAGAAGATCAAGAGCTGGAACTGTACTGGTGGCAGTGGAAAGTTCATGGTAAAAGTGAGAGACAGTTTCTTCTGGATAGTCGTTGTGATGGCTGTAACAACAAATGACTGTTGTTTCAGGATTACCCGTCAGTGTAAGCTTCAAGATGCGCTCGTTAAAGTTGACAAGTTTGGCACATGACTTGAGAGCCTTTGGTGATAAAGAAACCCCACACCTGCTGTAGCTGCATTTCTCTTGTTCTTCCAGGCAGAGGCTGTAATGAGTGCATAGCCATGGATACTCTCCTGTAATAGAGGTTCACTGTGCACAATGCGGTTTCTTGTATGCAGATGACATCAATATCATACAGTTGTGCTTCATGTTCGAGTTATTCTTTCTTGATAGTGTCTGGACATTAAATGAATATGAATGGCCAAGCAGTCCTAAAATGTTTAAGATTCAACGCGTAACCTTACACGTTTAAGATACACGTCTTATAATATAGCGAGACACTTGAATTGGCGAATCATGTTATGATAAAGCTTGAAAAATCACATTCAGCCAATCATCTTACTCGTAGTGCATGCACGACCAATGAAATATCAAGTGACATTTCTTACACGTGTAAGATGTGTCTGTTAGTGATGGACGGTATACCAATGCGAAGAGCTCCTGATTAATTAGCAGACTTGGCCGTTGCATTGACAATATTATTGATCTTTAAAAGAAAAGGTAAAATATGATTTTTAACATGGTGAAAATTAATTTAGAAAAGGCCATCAACATTTAGGATTGGAATTTATTCCGTTGTATTACAAATTACAAAAAAGCCATAGATTATGCATTTTCACACTCCTTTAAGGTGGTATTGTGCAATTTTTTTCAACCGCGGGCGAAGAATAACCTTTTTAGCTTTTCTTTTCAAGAGTCATCTCGTTGCCCAATCGTGTCTCGATGGATAACGTGTAAGAAATATCAGCCACAAGGAAGCTCTCGTATCGCGCAACCCTAAAGACGTGTAAGATGAACTCTTACACGCGTAAGATACATGTTACCCGTGTAAGGTTACATTAACAACCTTACACGTTTTTTGAACCACTATGTTGACTCAAGAGGCAGAGACCTCAAATCAGGGGCTTAAACTTTGGTGCTACGTTATAAACAATTCATCTTGTCAATTAGTTAAATAGTAGCTGGGATTCGCCAGGTCTCCAGCAAATAATATTTTTACACTTAATATATTTATAAAAGAGACTTTAAACTCAGGAACTGGCAACCATACATTACATTGTTATGCGTTCCCAACATACAGTGCAAAATACCATCGTACTGCAAATATCACGTGTTTTGTGCCATGTGACTAAGTCTAGTCATAATGAGTCATGCAACCCCCCCCCCCCCCCCCCCCCCCCCCCCCCCCCCTTTTTTTTTTTTTTTTTTTTTCATGTTCGAGTTATTCTTTCTTGGCTGTTGTTGATAGTGTCTGGACATTAAATGAATATGAATGGCCAAGCAGTCCTAAAAACGTTTAAGATTCAACGCGTAACCTTACACGTTTAAGATACACGTCTTATAATATAGCGAGACACTTGAATTGGCGAATCATGTTATGATAAAACTTGAAAAATCACATTCAGCCAATCATATACTCGTAGTGCATGCACGACCAATGAAATATCAAGTGAAATTTCTTACACGTGTAAGATGTGTCTGTTAGTGATGGACGGTATACCAATGCGAAGAGCTCCTGATTAATTAGCAGACTTGGCCGGTGCATTGACAATATTATTGATCTTTAAAAGAAAAGGTAAAATATGATTTTTGCTACGTTATAAACAATTCATCTTGTCAATTAGTTAAATAGTAGCTGGGATTCGCCAGGTCTCCAGCAAATAATATTTTTACACTTATATTTATAAAAGAGACTTTAAACTCAGGAACTGGCAACCATACATTACATTGTTATGCGTTCCCGACATACAGTGCAAAATACCACCGTACTGCAAATATCACGTGTTTTGTGCCATGTGACTAAGTCTAGTCATAATGAGTCATGCAACCCCCCCCCCACCCTAGTCCCTGTCAGTACCTGTTCACGATGTGGTATAGCGCTTTCTCACGGTAAGTTTCTTGCGCCTCGCCCCGCTTGACCGATGGCTTCGCCTACAACACGCGCCTCCGGCGATCATGGTTGATCCGTCTTTGACAAAGACTACTAAATATGGTTTAACGTCATGACGTTGGCTTAAATATTTACGCGTCCAAGATGGCCGCCGATGATGAAAACAATAGGCCAATTGTTGGGGTAATATTACGAGCGATATTTGAGAGCACAAAAAAGAGAGTTTGATATTTTCAAGTTCTTAACTCAAGATGGTGGTAATTATACCCGCTCCAGCTCCACATTACAAGAACTATACTGAAAATTTAAAATAACATTTTCTCTCGTACTTCTGGACAATTGCAGACCACTCAACACGAGTTGACGCTGGGAAAGAAAATGATCTCGGCAGTAGAAAGAGAAAAGGGCCCGGTGGGAAAGGTCAGAAACCAAGATAGTAAATTTATTGCTAATAGAAGTTGGCTCCCCATATTTTCACTAAACATAAACATTATATATATATTATTTTAATTTTACTGAAAAAACGCCTTATAATGAAAAGTACCCTTAAAAACAGTTTGCACCTACATTATTCTGATTTGTATTTTCAGGTTGATATAGGGGCTGTTGCCTTCTCATGAGCTATTTTAGTTATATTCAAACACGTTTTCTTATCGTGTCCAAACCAATGGTTTCAAAGATGATCTAGCAAGGAGGTAGAACCCACTAGCTGTTCACTGAATTCCGCAAGGTCGTTGTTTGTTCTGTGCCTTCTTCTCCCACAGTGAGCAGACAAAGATTGTTCAAGGGTCTGTGGTGTGTTCCACAACCCAAGGTAGTGTCCTGATCTGCTTCCAGATAGCCATCTGCAATGAAACCTTAGATCGGGCGATTCCGTGTTCTCAATCTGTTGACCCACTTCGCCTTAGCCCATAAGGAGTCAGCGCCAGGTGGAAAGCCACGCTCACCATGATCGTTACTAGTCTTTTTCTGAAGTCTTTTTCCACAAGTCGGCTTCACTTAAAACTCCTGTGAGGATTGTTTCAATGGGCTGGGACTTTGATAATGATAACTCTCTCTGGATTTCGGCGGTAAGACAGGCAGTTCTCTGTCCGGTAATAGGGTTGCTTACAGAAACCGCCAATTTTGGTATATTTAAAAAAAAATGGAGGAGAGAACTCTGGGTCTGCCATGGCAATCGTCACTTCAAACAGAGAAGTCATGTGCAAACGTGATCGAAGATATTGAAAATTTAAAAAGATCTCAGGTACAATGATGAATTACTTGAATTTTGTTTAGCCTTTTGTGTGTGAGAAAGGACGCCATTATCGTAATAATTTACAGGCCTCGAAAAATAATCAAAAATTTTCAAGGCCTTTTTAATGGTAAAATTTAAGACTAGAGGGCTACAATCTTTGTTACAGGATCTCGGATTGGCTGAGTACATGATTAATAATGCAAGCCTCTGAGTACACACCTCTAAGCATATCTTACTACAATTGTCTCTTGATTGGGTAAAGACATCATATAACTGCCGTGAATAAGCAATGTAATTGAGGGTAGTGCAAATACCCGTATTATGTACGAGCTTAATGTTTCACGAATTGACGATGATAAAAAAAAGCTCCACAGTGTCGAAAAAAGCCAATATTTATAAAATTCGTGAGAGCGATGAGTGTTGAGAGTATGTTGCAAATGCAGTGGCGCTGATATAATTCTGTGCGGTAAGTTTAGAGCTAAAAAGTATCATAAAAATAACATATGTACCATTTGACTATTAATATTCTTGTCTGTGCCTTCTTGCTCCCAACAGTGAGCAGACAAAGATATGTTCAATGGTCTGTGGTGCTGTTCCACAACCACAGGTAGTGTCCTGATCTGCTTCCAGATAGCCCCATTTCTGCAATGAAACCTTAGATCGGGCGATTCCGGTTCTCAATCTGTTGACACTTCGCCATTCAGCCCATGAGGAGTCAGCTCCAGGTGGAAGACGCTCACCAATGTATGTTACTATGTTTTTTCTGAAGTCTTTCTTCCCACAAGTCGGCTCACTTAAACTCCTGTGAGATTGTTTCAATGGGCTGGACTTTGCTAATGAAACTCTCTCTGGACGCATAACCCCCGCAGCCGCGCGCAAGTGGCTGTAAGCCTGCTACAACTAACACGGGGATCCGTCTGCTCATTCAGTTCACTATGTTTTCAGTTTGTAGACTTATGGACCCATCTTTTTCACATTCATGCGGGGACAATTGAATATTAATTATTAAAGAACAATATACAGATGTTGAATCTTAAAAAGGAATTTTATTATGGGAATAACAGCCAATTTTTGGAAAAAATAAAGATTTGATGACGTCACGGCATTGATTGGTTTATTATTTTGCTTCGGGGGACCCATTCAGGTAAAAATGACGTACGTATCCCTACATTGGAAAAAAACAACCGATTATCGTCATCGTACGTCGGTTTTTGAATCTGTAGGGAAAAGGTAAATTTTGTACTGTTTAGACATAATATACGGTGTCTTTTGGAAAAAAATATTTTTTTTTTTTTTTTTTTTTCTACATATACATAAACATATATATATATATATTTTTTAAATTTTTACTGGAAAACACCTATACACTGAGTACCCCTTAAAACAGTTTGCACCTACATTATTATGATTTTATTTTTTCAGGTTGATATAGGGGCTGTTGTCTTCTCATGAGCTATTTTAGTATCATTTCAAACACGTCTTCTTCTTATCGTGTCCAAACAAAGTGGTTCTCAAGTATGATCTAGCCAGAGATGGGTAGAACCACTAGCTGTTTCAGTGAATTCCGCAAGGTCGTTGTCTGTGCCTTCTTGCTCCCAACAGTGAGCAGACAAAGATATGTTCAATGGTCTGTGGTGCTGTTCCACAACCACAGGTAGTGTCCTGATCTGCTTCCAGGTAGCCCCATTTCTGCAATGAAACCTTAGATCGGGCGATTCCGGTTCTCAATCTGTTGACACTTCGCCATTCAGCCCATGAGGAGTCAGCTCCAGGTGGAAGACGCTCACCAATGTATGTTACTATGTTTTTTCTGAAGTCTTTCTTCCCACAAGTCGGCTCACTTAAACTCCTGTGAGATTGTTTCAATGGGCTGGACTTTGCTAATGAAACTCTCTCTGGATTTAAGGCGGTAAGCAGCAGTTCTCTGTCCGGTAATAGGGTGCTTCACAGAAACCGCCCAATTTTAGTGTATATTTAAAAAAAAAAATGGAGCAACTCTTGGTCTGCATGGCAATCGTCACTTCAAACAGAGAAGTCATGTGAAACGTGATCGAAAATATTGACAAATTAAACGTCTCAGGTACAAGATGAATTACTCTGAAATTTTTTTAGCCTCTTCTGTGTGTGAGAAATGACGCATATCGTAATAATTACAGGCCTCGAAACTAATCAAAATTTTCAAGGCCTTTTTTAATGAGTAAATTTAAGACTAGAGGGCTACAATCTTTGTTACAGGATCTCGGATTGGCTTATTACATGATATAATAATGCAAGCCTCTGAGTACACACCTCTAAGCATATCTTACAATGTCTCTGATTGGGTAAATACATCATACTGCGTGAATAAGCAATGGAATTGAGCGGTAGTGCAAATACCCTTATTATTTACTAGCTTAATGTTATCACGAATTGACGATGATAAAAAAAAGCTCCACATTGTCGAAAAAGCCAATATTTATAAAATTCGTGAGAGCGATTGAGTTGTTGAGATGTATGTTGCAAATGCAGTGGCGCTGATAATAATTCTGTGCGGTAAGTTTAGAGCTAAAAAGTATCATAAAAATAACATATGTACCATTTGACTATTAATATTCTTATTTATGCTTTTTCCGTTACATTTAAAAATAAATATACAGAGGTAGACAACATTTGGTGTTGGATCTACTTGTTCCCAACATACAATCAACTATTTGTGTTATCCTCTCGCCCTTTAAGCGAGACACTATTATTTATAATAAATGATTCCGGCCACATTAATTCAGCAGACGACACAGGAATGGCGATTAACACAAGAGAACCACATTCCGGAGTTGATTCCTACGGCATGCACATTGTTTGACCGGTCTGTGACCTTTGTGGTTTTAATATCAATGAGTGCGAGTATACATTCATGTAATAGACCCATGTGTTGATTAAATTACGGCAAACTTAAAAGTTAGCCTAAACATTACCTGGATGTCTTTAGCCTCTTATTGCCCCTATCTGTTTTTGTGTAATTTTTATGTATAAAATATAATCGTCCAAACACACGTGCCAGTGCCGCTTTAAAATAAATCCCAAAAGATTGTGACTAGGGACCAATCAATTTTAAGATTTAAAATAAAATATTATACATTAGAATTTTTAATCTATAAGATTAGAATTTTGAATCTATAAGATTTATTTTTTCTTATTTAGAATGAAGTTGCAGAAGTTATGATTGCCATGTTCTTTAATGACACCACAAGACATGTTGAATTTAGTAACAACAATTTTTGCAACTATGCAAACTGCCGATATAAATTAAATTGCACGAACCTTTCAGAGAATCAACGTGGCAAACTGGTACAAACACCCCTACAAATGCCCTACTATTTCGTGAAAGTAGTAGAACCTGCACCAACCCAAAATTAGTAAATATCAACATCATTTCTACTATTATAAAAATTAGTAAAAGGCTCCCCCAGTTCATTTCAGTTCATTTCAGTTCAGTTCAGTTCAGTTCATTTCAGTTCAGTTCAGTTCAGTTCAGTTCAGTTCATTTCATTTCATTTCAGTTCAGTTCAGTTCATTTTTTTTCAGTTCAGTTCAGTTCGGATGTTGAATTTTTATCATTTTTACGAAATTCGGGGAAATGGTACTAAATACCAAATCTTCAAACATACCAGGTGCCGAACCTTGCAAGTACTTCATTAATTAATCATCTTAATTAGAAATTTTGCAATTTTGACGTATGTTGCATAACAGAGAATTTGGTGTATTACATAGTGACGGATGTTGAACCCCATGTTAAAGAAGTGTATATTTCCCACAAGGGCTTTTTAAATACTTTTGTTAGTAAATATTCTCATCTTAAATTTATAACTGACACAAGCAAAATATGTAATTAATTTATAAATATCTATATTAGAAGAAATTTATATTATATTTACAGTTCAAAGCGGTGAATCTCGGCAATCCACTCAACATCCGTCATTATGTAATAAACCAAATTGTGCAGATTCGCGATGACGCACGTTGGTTTGACGGATGTTCACAAAACGCCGATTGTTGTTTTCCATAATGACGGATGATGAATAACGCTTTAGTATAGGGAATATTCAACATCCGTCACTATGTCATGAACATAATTGCCGATTTGCGTAATTTTTGGTGTGACGGATATGATTATTAACTTTTCCAATGTATTACATCCATTTTCTCAAGTAAGAATTCGTGAATATTAGCTAAATATAAATTTCCAGTTGTTAATTTCGTTTCTTAATGGGATTTGATTGTTTGAATCGTATGTGGGGATGTGTACGGACACCCTCTAAAGTTCGCGATTTTTCAAATGCGATTTTCTCAGAAACAAAAATTCGTATTTGTTTAACATCCGTCAGTCACTATGCAATACAAGCGACGATATGCAAATGTTCGCGCATGCTTGCTAATCTGTGTAAATGCTTGCAAAATCTTGCAAGCATGTATTACCTGTGCGTGCTGGCCTTGTGCAGTCATTCGAAAGTAAGCATGTGCTTGCTGCAAACTTGCACCAGCAAGCTTCCTTCAAGCTTGTGCAAGCGCATTTTGCTGCATGCATTTTAGTAAGGGCATGCATGACAACAAAGTGGCGGCTAGCTGCGAATTCTGGCTTCATCGATCAGTAGTATTCACTCACGTATTTCGATCATTTTGCTATAACTTTCAGAGCAAGTGTTGGGCCAAGAACGTACTTGTTTTGTACACCGTTCTCCCGATCCTGACCAAAGCCGACGATTGCGATGGGCATTACCATTTGAAGAGCGGGATCGCTGTACATGTAACACTGTCTTAGCTACACCAGAGGAGGTGGGATCATGTAGTTTCTTTAGTCAAACATTGGACAAATATTGGTTTACTGATGAGCCATTGTTGCTGGTACAACGGTCCGTATGGAAGAGTGAACTGTTGAAGTACCTTTTAGACTGTCCCTATGAAGGTGTGTTTTATTTTTTAATTATCAATCAATGTAATGTATTTGAACACGTTCAATGCGTTCTAGGCATTTGAGTTTGATATATATTTAGCTGTGGTTAAAGAGACGTACACTGGCACATTGAAAAAATAGTGCGCCCTCGGGATTTTTAAAGAACTATATTTTTGCATGGTTGTAAACCTTTTATATCCCTTACGTACCTAACTCCGTACTAGGAAATTTTCCACGTTGATGGAACCTGACGATTGACATTTCGAGTAGGGCGCCCCCTACCCTGACTTAGTCAATTTTTGGTATCTTGTACTTAGTCGTTTTTTGAACTAGCATTCAGCGAGACCGCTCCTCTTAAGTCTACCGGCCACTTCCAGGTGAAGACCAAGGAAGCGGTGCGCTCTGGACTTCTTGAAATGGCTACGTGACATTTCACCCAAGGTTCGCTTAGTAGATCTGGGGGGTATTTTCAGCTGACCAAAGAAGTGGTCCGCTAATGGAAAAATCTCGCTGCCGTGGCCCGGCTACGTGACTTTTCACCCAAGAGTTGGGTTCATAATCTAGAGCGATTTACCGGTGACCAAGGAAGCGGTCCGCTCTGGACTTAGTTCATTTTTGAAAAGTCTACATGCCGTGGCCCGGCAAGGTGACTTTTCACCGAAAGATCTAGGGCGACTTTCCGCTGAACAAGGAAGCGGGCCGCTAATGGAAAAATCTCGCTGCCGTGGCCCGGCTACGTGACTTTTCACCTGGGTTCATAATCTAGAGCGATTTACCGCTGACCAAGGAAGCGGTCCGCTCTGGACTTAGTTCATTTTTGGAAAGTCTGCATGCCGTGGCCCGGCTAGGTGACTTTTCACCGAAAGATCTAGGGCGACTTTCCGCTGAACAAGGAAGCGGTCCGCTCTGGACTTAGTTCATTTTTGAAAAGTCTACTTGCCGTGGCCCGGCTAGGTGACTTTTCACCGAAAGATCTAGGGCGACTTTCCGCTGAACAAGGAAGCGGTCCGCTCTGGACTTAGTTTTTTTTCTGAACTCTGGACTTAGTTCATTTTTGAAATGTCTGAGATGTACTGTCCTCCTATAGTATACGTTCTGGTCGCGGCCACTTTTCTATCCTTAGAGCAACTTCATAGCGATGGCCCAGTACTTAACCTCAACTGACTGGTGCGAGTTTGCTGTCAGAAACTGGGCATGATACGCACTCTCTAAAACATTAGATATGAACCCTAAAACACCCAATTCTAAATAGGTTTTGCGGAAACCGGTAGGTAGCCAACAATTTTATTAGAAAGCTACCGGGTCATTTCTTGGGGAATGAATCGGTTAAGACTACCGCACTTTTTACCATGGTTTTACCGTAATGTTCGGCCTACAGTATGACCCGGTCCCAACCCCTGACCTCTAACCGGTCACAACATCTGACCTTGACCCGGGCAAGTGACCCTTGACTTAGCCGGGCCACGGCAGCGGAAATGTCACAACCCTGAGAAGAAAAAGAAGCGAAAAATATAACTCCCCACTCTCAGGCATTTCCCCTTCCCCAAGAGAAGCGGGGAGTACAAAAAAAAGTATGACAAAAAGAAAGAGAAAAAAATTACTTACCTTGACTGAGACTCGAACCTGGAAATCCGGAATCCTAGCGGTCTTGGGTCCGTAGCCGTATCCACTGCGCCATCTGATACCTGAAAAATGATTGCATTTTTATGATTTTATACCTTGGAATCCAAGCCGGGCGACGGCAGCGAAACTTTCTACCTAGCCGGACAAAGGCATGTAAGTTGTGTTCCGGTTAACTTTCTAGTGTGCTAGCCCCTGACCTTTACGCGGTCGCAACCCCTGACCTTAACCCGGGCAACTGACCCTTCAATTGGCGCTATCTAAGGAGCGGCCGCACGCCTGTTAAGGCGCGTGCAGTTTTACCGTAATGTTCGGCCTACAGGTCTATTTAATTAACCCTTTTGCTAATTTAGAGGAAATTTGTTGTTTTTAATTTGTTCTGACAATGTAATTGTATTGGAATTTGTGGGCAAGGGAAATGTGTTCTTTCTTTTGAATTAAGGTTTCAACATCTGTTTATCACAGACATTTTCTGATAAGATTTATTTGGTATTGCTGGTAGTATTTCGGATTCACTTCTGTGGTAGCAGTAGCTCCAGGCTGCAAGTCTTGTATGGTAGCAGTAGTTTGTATTCAGTTCCTTGTCGGTCACGGGATGCAAATACCGGTCGGATTAAGGCCTCCCATGTGTGGTTTTATTGGCCAGGTTCCAACGGTAGATGTAGGCTGGACTTGTGTGGTAGAAGCACTGAAGCGATTGCGGGTGTACTGGAGAGGTAGCAGTAGCTAGCTGAGAGATTGATGTTACAAGTCTTTGATGTTAGTTCACTTGTAAGACAGAGCCGAACGCGAAGTCGGATCGGGGGGCCGGCCGAAGGGTTAGGCCAGAATCGGCAAAACATCTTCTGTAACATTGCCATGGCTTGCCATCAGGCAAGACTATCCTGGGGATGACAACGCGAAGTTGCTCCCTTCTTGGCAGGATAGCCTTGCCCGAGGGACTGGATGCTACCGGTGAAGTTGAAGTCTTGTGTATCATTGCCATGGCATGCCATCAGGCAAGACTATCCTGGGGATGACAACGCGAAGTTGCTCCCTTCTTGGCAGGATAGCCTTGCCCGATGGACTGGATGCTACCGGGCCCTTTCCCCCGTCTCTTTTGGCCTTCTTTGGCTTCGGCTTAGGCAAAGCAGGTCGGGGGAAGAGCGCCGGCTCCGCTGAAGGTTGATTAAGTGGATGCGCCGGAGTCTTCTGCTGCGCGCTTTGCTGCTCTAACCCGCTTCATGTCGCGCAGCAATACCGGGCGCGGTCGGCTGTCTTTGCTGCCGCTACTCTCCCCGATATCCACCCGCGGCTTCTTCTTCGCTTTTTTCTCCTCTACTCCCTCTCGCTTCCTCCCGAATTCTATCTCGGCCAGCTCTTCCTCGGAGCTTGTAATTTCCTCTACTCCCTCCCTCCCAAACACTATCTCGGCCAACTCTTCCTCGGAGTTTGGAATTTCCATTGCGTCCATTGCTAGACTGATACAGAACGCTGGCGATCGCTCCTTCATACCCTAGCAGTTTCCCGCCACGAATCATCACGTGCCTAGCAGTTTCCCGCCACGAATCATCACGTGCCGCGTATCACGTGAAGTTATCAACGTGAGAAAAGGTATGCGAAAAAGAAAAACAACAAAAAATGACTTACCTTGAGCGGGACTCGAACCTGGAATCCCGGATCCTAGCGGGTTGGTGTTGCGTCTGGACGTAGGTCCTTCCCTTCAAAACCATATTTTAAGTTTGTTCTGCGGAAACCGGCAGGTGGCCAACATTCCCGGGCGACAGAAGTGGTGGCGAATACCGCACGATCCAAACCTTAGCCGGCCCACGGCAGCGAACTTTTTCAAAAAGAAGGACCACGGCACTTTCCGCTCACCAAGAAAGCGCTCCGCTCTGTTCATTTTTGAAAAGTCAACATGCCGTGGCCCGGCTACGTACATGCCGTGGCCCGGCTAGGTGACTTTTCACCGAAAGATCTAGGGCGACTTCCCGCTGAACAAGGAAGCGGTCCGCTCTGACTTAGTTCATTTTTGAAAAGTCAACATGCCGTGGCCCGGCTACGTACATGCCGTGGCCCGGCTAGGTGACTTTTCACCCAAAAATCTTGGTGATTTCTCATGTGGGCATGGCCACGGCATGTAAACAGCGTAGTGGTTGACCAAAAGCTACCGGTAATCTACTCGTGAACTAGAATCACTAAGTTACCCTTTGAAGTGGCCGGGCCCGTAAAGCAATTAGTCAACCGGCAACGGAAAATCCCCTATTTAGTGGGCCGGAGACGACCCGTAGTCCGCAAGAAAGGTTGTGCCACTTGTTCGTTTCCGGGAACCTATGTAGGATAAGGTGTTGAAGGGTTCATATCTAATGTTTTAGAGAGTGCGTATCAGAACGTATACTATAGGAGGGCAGTACATCTCAGACATTTCAAAAATGAACTAAGTCCGGAATTCAGGAAATAAACTAAGTCCAGAGCGGACCGCTTCCTTGGTCAGGGGAAAGTCGCCCTAGATCTTTCGGTGAAAAGTCACCTAGCCGGGCCACGGCATGTAGACTTTTCAAAAATGAGCGGACTGCTTCCTTGGTCAGCGGTAAATCGCTCTAGATTATGAACCCAACTCTTGGGTGAAAAGTCACGTAGCCGCGCCACGGCAGCGAGATTTTTCCATTAGCGGGTCAGCTGAAAATTCCCCTAGATCTACTAAGCGAACCTTGGGTGAAATGTACGTAGCCATTTCAAAAATGAACTAAGTACAGAGCGTACCGCTTCCTTGGTCTTCACCTGGAAGTGGCCGGTGGACTTAAGAGTTGTGGTGTTGCTGAAAGCTTTCGGCCTGTTACGGCTGGTTGGTTGGCCGCGATGAAATCCACTGAAATGGAGGATTTTGCCCAAAATTTTGAAAGTGGGTAAAAGTGGGTTTAAGGGATTTAAGGGATATACATTAGCTCTCGCGTAAAATGAAAAGCCCAAATCGACGTCCTTATGGGTAAACAGAACGAATTTATAATGAAGCCGGAGTCATTTTATTCAGCAGACGACAGAAAAGAAAACACACGCCGGAGTTGATTCCCACGGCATCCACCCTGTTTGACTGGTCTGTGGTCTTTGTAGTTTTTATATCAATGAGTACGGGTCTATGATATTCACGTACGTAATAGACACATTTGTTGATTAAAATTACGGCCAAACTTAAAAGTTAGCCTACAAATTACCCGGATGCTTTGACCTTTTAATAATGCACTGTTTTTCGGTATGTTATGTGTGAAATATATCTGTATATTTCGAATGGCCTAGTTTATCATTTGCGATAAAATTAAAGACATGTTATATTTTGTGAACCAGTGCCGTTTTAATCAATAGCAGGCATATCATGTACAGCACTGCAAGACATGTACTCACTCAGCAACTGTTCAGGAAACATTTTTAAAAACACCGTCAATCTCATGTATTCTTCGATTCTTACAAATTTCTAGCGGCTGATTATTTGCACGACTCAATTTGAAGTGGAAGAAGAAAGACGGGAAGATCAAGAGTAAACGTTGATGTATGGTGGCGGGCTAATAATGGAGATCTCGGGTCTGTCCATATAAAATTAAACGTTTGAAGTCAGTTATGAAAAATTTTATTCAGCTTGGATCGTCACAGATTGGATACTCTATTCTGTATGATATAATTGGTTTGCCGATTAGCAAAAAAAAAAAAAAAAACAGGAATGGCTTTTAGACTCTGAAAAAATTTGGTTATACCGTGTGTCAAAAAAAAAACGCAACACTTGGTGCAGCGCATAAGTTTTGAACAAAAGCACGTGAACTACTTATCCTTTGTTGAAAGGTAAGATGGAACTGTTAGCTAATATCCCTGAAAAAGTTCATAAAGAGAGTCAATATTTTTGTAAGATATGACCCCATAATCAATAACATGCAGGGACCCATTTAAAACCAAATCTGGGCGCATATTAATCACAAATACGGCACTGTAACGTTTGCGCCCAGAACCACCAATATGATATCAAAGTCCCAACCACCCGTCCACCATTTCCCCCTTTTTTATAAAATACAGGTGCTTTGCCAACAAATATTAGCATTAATGAGGAAGTTTGCATTGGTAATAACAACTAAAAACATGCATTTAATACACTTTTATAAAAAGCTTTAAAAGATCGAATTATGAATGTTATAGTCAACAAACGGTTCGTATGTTCCAATAGACGGCATTGGATTAGAGTAATCATCATCATCATTTGTGAACGGCCACAAAAAAAAGCTTACTAACCAAAATTAAATGAAAGAATAAAATATACTGATATTGTTATTGAGTTTTGTGTTGGAAAAAAATAGTTACCTTCATATTAAAGTTTGAAAAAAGTAACATTTTTCAGTAACAAGCAAGTTTGCAGCCCAAAGCATCATTTATCATTTATGTACTGTGAGTGTGTCTATGACTTATATCATAGTTTTATATCTTCTTGAAACATAATTTATCACCAATATAAATTAATGTTTTATTATTATCAGTAAATAATCATAGTAAATGCAGTATTGACTCAGTAGAAGTCGTTCTGCAAAAAATTTGGGCAAGTTAACTGTTGATTGGCAATCAATATTGTAGTTGCTCTGTTCGTCATTAGCAGTCGTGTGCTTAACCCAGCCCTCATTTTTGTCAAAATGGGGTTCTGTGGGTTACTTGTTGTTGGGGTCATATCTTTAAAACTATGAAATTGCCGTTATGAAATTTTCAGGAATATTAGATAACATTCCAATCTTACTTTACAACAAAGGATAGTAGTCACGTGCTTTGGTTCAAACAACTTATGGCGCCTGCCACAAGTGTGCGGTTTTTTTTTTTGCGACACACGGTAGATCTTGTTTTTAAACTTCTTTTTATGAAATGTGCAGTTTATCTCGTATAAACAACAGAGACAAGAAAATTTGCATAAACAAACGCCGGTGCTGTTGGCAGGAGATATTAGTCTCAGGGCTCAAGTCCAGGAAAAATGGTGAACAATAGGGCAATCGATTCAATTGACTCTTCAAAGCAACATTAGTTGCAGATATTCCGTTGTCGTCTATGGAGCCCGGGACTGATACTGCGGACTATGATTACTTTACACCGGGCACATTGGAAAAATATACGTTTCAACATTTTAATGTACATATTGCTGGGTTTTTAAAGCTTTCATATACATTAGCCTCACCCCGAAATGATAAGCCCAAATAAGCGCCCTTCTGGGTAAATAAAATCACAACGGGGCGGGAAATTTGGCCGAATTCATAGTAAGTAGCCTGGGATCGTGGGGTAAATGCAAGAAACCACACGCTGGAGGCGATTGTTATTCAATATGGTCGATTCACATTTGGTGATTTAAGTTACGGCAAGTCCCACAAATTAGTCTACAATCATCCGAAAATGCACTGGAATGGTCGTTATTTAGTCTCATGTTCAAGGCCCTAATTTATTATAGTATGGTTAGTAGTTCTGTGATAAAATGCATCGTAGTCTTTCAAATTTGAGACAAGCAAATTGAATTGTGAAACATGTGTCAGTGTCGTTTTAATAACGTTCAGGGATTCATTACCCAATTACTGACAGAAAGACTAACAAAGTTTTGTGTTTGATGGGAATCTGAGATCACTAGCTCCGGATGTCTTGACAAATATTATGACGTGTTTAACCATTTTACTATCAGTTTCATTGCATTGATTTGTAATTCTGAAGATTTTACAAAGCCGAGTATAACCTGCCCTGCTGACAAAGTGGAAGTAATGACATAGTCACAGGGAACAACCATGTGGCTACCGACACATCGTGTCGTCGACGTCATCTGTGAACCATCGTCAGGATCACAATTTGTTGTTGGCGGGACAAGTGTGACGTGCACTGCTTTACGATGATGAAGGACAAACGGAGAGCAGTGTTGTAGTTCTATGTTGTAGTTGGTGAGTGCTTTAACCACGAATTTAAAACAGGGCAGACGAAAATGCATGTTATAGATCATATTAAGTTACAAAGTCCAATCGAATATGTTTAAAAAAACTGTTAAAACACACCTGTTTTCATGAAGTTCATTTTTCCCTCTGTTGTATTAGTGTTTGTTCTGCATTTGGCAGTTAGATGAATGGCGATTCGCATGTTTGTTTAGATAAAAGCTGATAAATGTGTATGTTTGTTTATAAATGCATTTAAAAGAAAAAAATAACACTTGAAAAAAGTGGTTTGTAAAAAGTGATAAAATGTTTAATCTTCTTGATTGAAATATGTTTGTCTTGTTGATTAAAATGTTTAATCTTCTTGATTAAAATGTAATCAACCTAGGAATACCAGATGAACCACACATCTGCTGGTTTTAAAACGTAATCACCGGCTCTGTGATTCAACTGTTGATAGTGCTATTTGCTCATGTATGGTTAAAATAAAAAAAACAGATTGTGTTTACAATTTTAACGTTTGTGGTTATTATATTAATTTAACCTGGAGGGGAATTCAGGAAGCAGCCAGATATTTGCACTCATCTCTGGCTGGATCATAGTTGAGGAACCACAAGTGTTTGGACACGATAAGAATTATTATATTATGATTAGTAATATCAGACTTGTAGTGTTGGTACGGATCATGGGAACGGGTACGGGTCCGACCCGAGATCATGGCTATGGGTACGGGTATGGGTCCGAGACCGTGGATACGGGTATGGGACGGTACGAGGACAATGGGTAAGGGTCTGGGTACGGGGCAGCATTGTGACAAAGGTCCGGGTACGGGTACGGGTCCGAGACAATGGGTATGGGTACGGTTACGCCAATTTTGTACTGCGAGTACGGGTAAGGGTGGGGTTAAGGGACACAAGTCTGTTAAATATTAATTTTAAATAAATAAGAGCTCATTAAACCTAACGAATAATTAAATTTCCCTTTAATCATTCATTCGTAAAGTAATTCTTACATCCTTTGTTTAACAATTGTTGAGTTACGGTTATTCCTCCGCTTAATATTGCACAGAACTAGTTTGAATAGTCTAGTCTAGACTATCTATAACCTATTTCATACTTCAACATGTTCAATATGAGGGAGATTACAGTAGAGCTTTATTTCAGTCAGGCATATGATCTCTCATTCAAGGGTACTCATTGAAGTCTTAACTGTGACCCCTAGACTAGATTTAACTATTCAAACCCGTCAAACCCTTGGTTTATGATAACTCGGCTGATATGATATGTTCATAACGTCTTGTCCATCCTATGTATTTTCAGGAATCTCACATTGTTCACTGTGCTCTGTTCGGTATGTTTGACCACCTACTATGAACGGTTGTCAAAAACCTCGCGTGATGTTCGGATCGTAATCTCGACTTGATCACTTTTTCAATACCTCCGCAGTGATCGTCTGTGTGTAGTCACTGTCGATTGTGATGATCCCGTTACACTCTCTGTGAGTATTATGAGACCATTGTACATATTCTGTCCTGAGGATGAACTTGCCCTTTTTACTAAGGAGCCATTACCACCAGGACTCGCCTTGGTATAATAGTAAGGTCCCCAGGGAGGCGGACCCGGTGGAGTCTTGAGAGTAGATGGCTTTTTTAAATCACGTTCAAAGGAAGAATATAATTCGTTTAGTGTTTGGAAAGACAAACTCAGTATATCATTGTGTGCTAAACGCGACCTTTTACTGCCAAATTCCTTTGGTTGCCTACAAGTACTAAGGACAGAATTTGAAATATCTATTAACCTATCATCATCAGGGATAGTAAATTTCCTCACACTAGCATTTTCATTATCCCTGTGTACTTAAGAAGATTGTCTCTGGATCATGATAGGCCAGTTGCAATATCAAAATTCATTGCCAATTGATTGAGAAGGCATCAATCAGGTATACAGCATGTCAGTGATCATGATATTGGTAAGCCATTGCAATCTGCTACAAAGCTACCATTCCCTGGAGAGAGCTTTCTTCAGGTTAAAAATTACAACCTTGAAGCCTTGGATGCTAATAAGGCTGTCGTACTCGTATTGCTTCACTTGAGCACGACCTTTTGATACCATTGCCATGATTATTTCGTCGCCCACATCACAATTATTAAAATTATTAACAAAATAAAAGTAATGATGGCTTCCAAAACAGTCAATACATAATCCGATAAATTAATTTTTATATTTACCATTTAAATATTAGTATTAATTCCATTTTTTAATATTAATATCTAGATTGTTGAAACTTTGTGCATGTAGAGACCATAACATTATAAGTAACTATGCAAAATATATCAAAAAAGTCAAAAATGTCAGATACGACAATATGTGATGTGGGCGACGATTTGAGTAAAAGGCTTGAAACAGTTTTGATGTTACAGATACTACTCTTGCCTGGTCTAGATCATACCTCACTGACCGAAGTACCCGAGCGATGGTTCATCATGAAATGTTCAAGAAGCATATTTTCAATTACTCGTAATTAAGCCCGCAAGGTTTCATAATGTATACTCATCCAGTCGGTGACATTAGTAATCATGATGTTAACTTTCACTCGTATGCTGATGATACTCAGCTTTTCAGTTAGTTTAATCCAAAGATTCCAGGTGACTGTGAGCATGCTCTTCAAAACTTTCAATCTGTATATCTGGATGTGAAAAAACATGCTGCAGATTTTCTCTTATCAACCGAAAAAGTCATCCAATATTATTATTATTATGCAAGAGGAAGCTGACTTGACAAAAATCGTTTTAAAATGGCTTCAAAACTAATAAAAAGAGATTATTTGCTTGTGCAGTTGCCCAATATTTTTGCGTATCGTGCAGTGTTGGGTGGTACGCGCTACTCATACTGCAGTTTTGCACACCAGATGCATAATAATATTATATATTATACTGTATTTACATTTCTGTCACGTTCGATATGTTATGCTGAATAAAAATTGAAATGATTGATTGATTGATTGAGATGAACCAAGAAAAGACAGAATTTATTGTCTTTGTCACGCCCTGTGTTTTAAAACAAGCATTTAAAAATAACTGTGTCGGGTCGCCAGGCATAATTTTACAAGAAATAAGAACAACATTAAAAAGCATTTAAGAGGAGTTGATGGTTTTCTAGTTTGAAGTTGCACTTTAATTACAGAAACATGTATAAAAAGAAATATAACTGATTTAAAGTAGATGTTTGATACATGAGTATAAGATTGCATTAGAACCAATCACCTTGTTTACAACTTGATCTCCCGTTGACCTTTGACCTTGGTATGTGACCTTTGACCTCACATAGTTGGAAGCTTTAATTTAACCTAGGTTACACCTTTCTGTTATTTCAAATAAAGAAAAGAAAAGGCGCCTAAATTGAGGCGCAAATAGTAAAAAATGCAGCCCGCGTTTAAAAGCTGTTAATTTGAGTATGTACGTAAAAATTCCTGTCATTTCAAATAAAGGAAATAGAAATAACGCCCAATTGGGCGCAACATGTGTTAAAAACTGAATCCCCACGTTATAAGCTTTCATTTAAACGTAGGTTACACCTTCCTGTCATTTCAAATAAGAAAATATAAAAGGCGCCCAATTGGGCGCAAAATATGTTATAAAATTTTGCAACCCGAAGTTACCGGCTTTAATTTAATGTACGTAAACTATCCCTGTCATAGAAAAAAACGCCCAATTGGGCGCAACAAAATGTGTAAAAAAATGATTCCCCAAGTTATAAGCTTAATTTAACGTAGGTTACATTCTTAAGTCCATTAAAATAAAGAAAATAGAAAAGGCGCCCAATTGAGTGCAAAATATGAAAAAAATGCATCCATAAGTTACGAGCTTTAATTTGATTGCACATAAAACTCTCGGTCATTTCAAAATTAAGAAAATAGAAAAGGCGCCCAATAATTGGGTGCAAAATATGTAAATAGCATTCCCTAAGTTACGAGTTTAATTTGATGAATTTAAAAACTCTCCTGTCATTTCAAATAAAGAAAATAGAAAAAAAGCCCAATTGGGGCGGCAAAATATGTTAAAAACTGACATCCCCAAGTATAAGCTTTACTTACAACGAGGATACACTTCGTGTCATTTTAAATAAAGAATATAGAAAAGGCGCCCAATTGGGTGCAAAATATGTAAAAACTGCATCCCTAAGTTACGAGCTTTAATTTGATGTACATAAAACTCCTGTCATTTCAAATAAAGAAAATAGAAAAGGCGCCCAATTGGGTGCAAAATTTGTAAAAACTGCATCCCTAAGTTACAAGCTTTAATTTGATGTACATAAAACTCCTGTCATTTCAAATAACGAAAATAGAAAAAACGCCCAATTGGGCCCAAAATGTGTTAAAACTGAATCCCCAAGTTATAAGCTTTAATTTAACGTAGGTTACACCTTACTGTCATTTCAAATAAAGAAAATAGAAAAGGCGCCCAATTGGGTGCAAAATATGTAAAAACTGCATCCCTGAGTTACAAGCTTTAATTTGATGTACGCAGAACTCTCCTGTCATTTCAAATAACGAAAATAGAAAAAACGCCCAATTGGGCCCAAAATGTGTTAAAACTGAATCCCCAAGTTATAAGCTTTAATTTAACGTGGGTTACACCTTCCTGTCATTTCCAATATAGAAAATAGAAAAGGCGCCCAATTGGGTGCAAAATATGTAAAAACTGCATCCCTAAGTTACAAGCTTTAATTTGATGTACATAAAACTCCTGTCATTTCAAATAAAGAAAATAGAAAAGGCGCCCAATTGGGTGCAAAATATGTAAAAACTGCATCCCTAAGTTACAAGCTTTAATTTGATGTACATAAAACTCCTGTCATTTCAAATAAAGAAAATAGAAAAGGCGCCCAATTGGGTGCAAAATTTGTAAAAACTGCATCCCTGAGTTACAAGCTTTAATTTGATGTACGCAGAACTCTCCTGTCATTTCAAATAACGAAAATAGAAAAAACGCCCAATTGGGCCCAAAATGTGTTAAAACTGAATCCCCAAGTTATAAGCTTTAATTTAACGTGGGTTACACCTTCCTGTCATTTCCAATATAGAAAATAGAAAAGGCGCCCAATTGGGTGCAAAATATGTAAAAACTGCATCCCTAAGTTACGAGCTTTAATTTGATGTACATAAAACTCCTGTCATTTCAAATAAAGAAAATAGAAAAGGCGCCCAATTGGGTGCAAAATATGTAAAAACTGCATCCCCAAGTTAAAAGCTTTAATTTGATGTACGTAAATCTCTCCTGTCATTTCAATAAAGAAAATAGAAAAAACGCCCAATTGGGCCCAAAATGTGTTAAAACTGAATCCCCAAGTTAGAAGCTTGAATATAATGTAGGTTACACCTTCCTGTCATTTCAAATAAAGATGTTACCTAAGTTTTCGTCTTAAATAATATCCCTTCCAATTTTTGCTTTCAACCTTGTCATAACCCTGCTCACCGTAGGTTTTTTCACTCACGTGGCCTGATCATTCTTACTGATAACTCTACGATTCGTTAATCACCCTTTATCTATGCCTGCAACAACGTTTTATTAACTCCCATTTCCCAGCCAGTCTTGGCAGAGACTAACATAAAAGAATGCTTTTTAAGAAGGGCCATTTAAAAAAACCTGCCAATGATGTTATTCTTGTCTGAAATTGCAATCGCATTACACAACACACCCAACATGACAACTCCAAAATTTCTTAGTACGTAGATCATTTTCATAAAAGAAAAACATTTAATGAAATACCTTCAGATTATAGAAATAGACTCCTCGCAATTTTGAGAGCAGTGGTTTTCTATAGTCGGGTCGCCTTTCTATAGTCAGGTCGCTAAGGCGACCCGACAAAAATCCTCTGCCTTCAATGCAGTTAGATCTTGGTGACATGTCTGTTCCTGCATCTGTGTGTGTAAAAAACCTTGGAGTTATGTTTGGTTCCCCATGAGTATGTCCAATGAATTGAGCTATCTGTAAGAGTGTCAATTACCATATTCGTAATTTATGGCGTTTCGTAGGTTTATTATCACTTTTTTGATGCTTCAAAATACGTAGGGGCGATAATTTGGTCTTGTCCCCGCATTGACTATGCGCACTCATTATTACTATATGGCGCAATGAAAAAGATCTCAAAAGGCTCCGGCGCTTGCAAAATAAAGCTGCGCGTTTGGTGTTTGGATGCGGTGGTGACCAGAGCTCGTCACAACTTTTGATCACTCTTTACTGGTTGCCTGTTAACGAATCCATCATACCTGCTCCAAATTTGTATACGTGTTGGACAGTAATTCTGATGGTACAAGACGAAGGCTGCTGTCCTCTTTTGATGTTACGCGGCTTGTTATTCCTCGTACCAAGCGTAGCCTTGGAGACAGACAATTCAACGTCATTGGACCTGAACAAGCTTCCTTTTAACATGATAGAGACACTTTCCACCAGTGTCTTTATGCGGCTCCTGAAAACATACTTATTTTCTGATGCTTAAAATTACGTTAAGTTGGGGTTTGTTAGTTTCCCTTATTTTTCTGTATGTCATGTTGCATTTTAATTTCGTATTTTAAGTATTTGTTTTAATTTTTTAGGTTTTTTCTTTTTTTAATTTTTTAAAATTTCCCGCTAATTTTTTTCTTCGCCCCCCCCCACCCCCCCCCCCCCCCCCCCCCCCCCCCGACCGAAAGAAAACACTTTTGGCAAAATTCGGCGATTTGGAGCCAAAAATCACCAAATTTGGGGGGAAATAAGCGATTTTTGGCCGAAATTGTTTAAAAAAAAAACTCCAATATTTTTAATTTGCCCCCAGAATGTCACTTTTGCCCCCCCAAAAAAATCACTTTGCCCCCCCCCCCCCCAGAAAAGAGGTCTGGCGGCCGCCACAGGCTGCTGACTTTAATAGTTGACATTCACTACAGTCCAAAAATATCATACACTATTTATCAATTATTAATAATTAACTGATTGAATGTATTGATTTTATATCTTATCCTACGGCTCTCCTAAAGCACGGAAATGAAGATGCAAGCAATGTAGGTCGATACTGATACATTTTGTTTCCTTTTCTTAATTTTTTCAGATCAAATTGCTCCAGTCATTTCTTGTCCAAGTACCATATTTAGCTCAAACAATGCAGTGACTTGGGGAGTTCCCTCTGCTACCGACAATGTTGATAGTTTTCCCGATGTGCTCTGTTCCCCTTCATCGGGAAATTCCTTTGACATGGGTGAGACAAGAGTGACATGTATGCTACAGATGACGCAGGAAACCAAAACGATTGTAGTTTCTCTGTTATTGTTGGTATGATATCGCCTTTCTGTCATAATGAAACCGCATGCCCGATTTCGAGCTAAAGTTCCAGTTATGCTAGACCATTTAGAGTAATTTGAATAATACTACTATGTATGAACACACACACACACACACACACACTTGCACAGAGCCAATTTTGTGTGCCATTGATAGTCTCCAGCTCAGCGATATTCGCTGATATAATGCACGTTAGTATCCATTGGTTACTGGTTCAAGTCTTAGCTCATTCACCTGTTCCGAATAATAATATGCCATTGGAGTTGCGTTGTGATCAAAATAACTCATATGTGTTGTGTTGTGATCAACTTGATTTCAAACTTCCTTCCTTCCTTCCTTTCATTTCACTTCGTCATTGCTTTACTCTAATCACAAAAAGTTCTATATCAGGAGAAAGTTATTATTTGCTACAATATTAATTAACATATGGTTATTATTGTATGCTAGGGCGGGATGCTCAGTTTATCACTGATAAAGGACCGAAATTACGCCTTCTGGGTATATACATTTCTTTTAATTATAGAACACCTACCGAGAGCATTTGAACGGTTTATTTGGCAAACAAGTAGAAAAGAAAACAAAAACCACAGTTTCAACTTGCCTACATGTTCACTAAGGAAAGCATTTACGGCAGAAATCTCATATCTCTTTTATTGCATTAAAACGGGCGTTTTTCCCCTCTTCACTTCGAAGATGATTTAATACATTTGGTAAGGAGTGGTTTCAAAACTCACCCGCTGGGTGACCGGCGGCTCACGGCGCGGTGGTTAAACGGTGTTTCATTGTTGAGAACAATAGAAACCGGTAGCAAACGGAAAGAACCGGACGGAACCAGCGAGCAACCGGTGATTAAAGCAATATTAGCCCATTTTTTTGAAGAGCGCTCCCAATTTTTTAAAGAAATTGAGATTTTTACACGGTTGCATTGGTAACTGGCTAGTAAACCATACCTGTGAATGGTTAAGCTCGAAAATGTCTGTGTCTCACAAACGAAGGAATTTTGTAATTAGAATAATTATTATCGGGATCCCGATAATAATTCAACGGCTGCTGGAAACGGCCTTCCAATGTGAAATAGCCGGGAAAGAGCGCTATGTACGACGTACATTGTACGTGCCTACGCTCATCCAATAGTTGTTTTATTGGTTCAGGCAAATCAAGTTAGAGGTTATTTTTTCGAGGCGGCACTATTTCATCATGGACGGACATAAACGTAGCATTTCCAGCTCTGCCGTTAAGTCCAATCTGGGATCCAAATTCTTACTACAAAATCGCTTATTTTATGATAAATACGCATTTTTAGCATTCTCGTTCGCAGGTATAGTTTCCTAGACAATCACCAACGTAACTGTGCCAAAATATCAAATTTGAAAATTGGGGGCGCTCTTCAAAAATGTGCTAATATTGCTTTAAATGTTTAATCCACCCCTAATCATTCTGAATATTTAACCAAAATGGAGACTCTTTTTTTATACACTAAAATTCGATAAGCAAAATAACGGGAATGATCTGGGCCTACATCTTATGCCAAGGCATCATGCTTACTATACATGTATACAAAAAAGGGTTAAGGACAGATTCGGGTTAGTTATACCATTAGCGAACACACTCCGCGTTAATTTTCCTACAGCTTTTTTTAGATTGCTTTTTATTCATGCAGAAACCATTTTTTCCCAAAAAATATACTCAATACTCCCAGAGAGTTATTTTTATTGTGCGCCGCCAGCTATAGCTGGCAGGACCACTTTGCATTCTGTTGTGCGTGTGTATGTATGTGTGCAGTGTGTGAGTGTATATATGTGTGTGTGTATGTGTCACTAAAATGTTATTTTTTTTTAAAATTTACCTCAATTGAAAAGTTGAAGTTCATTTGTAACCAAACTTGTGTCAAAGGTACACCATGGGATCCTTCATAGGTTGTTGATGGTCACAGGTCATGTGCCAAGTCAAAAGGTTTACAAAAAATATATAAAAAGTAAAAAAAATAAAAAAAATGTAAAATTGACCTCATTTGAAAAGTTGAAGTTCATTTGTAACCAAACTTGTGTCAAAGGTACACCATGGGATCCTTCATATGTTGTTGAGGTCAAAAGTCATGTGCCAAGGTCAAAGGTAATGTGAGGTCAAGCTGAAAAATAGGCTAAAATGTAAAATTGACCTCATTTGAAAAGTTGAAGTTCAATTGGAACCAGATTTGTGTCATAGGTGCACCAAGGGATCCCTCATATGTTGAAGAGGTCAAAGGTCATATGCCAAGTTCAAAGGTCATGGAGCAGTCCACAGCTTATATTCTCTGAATGTAGCGAGCGCGAAATCCGAGAACAGCGAAATTCTAGTTTAGTTATGAATTATAATTTAGAGGAGCGAGCCCTCAGAGGTATAGCCAGTATTGAAGAACTAATCTACTAAGATATCCCTCGAAACTGATTAGAACGGTATAGAACAGTCATGCAGGGCAAGGGGCTATCATTATTTGTTTCGTAGATGCATTGCTATTTTTCATCTCTCATTCTGCGGTGTTCGTTTTGGTTCATTTTCACTATTCTTTCCGCTTCTTTCTTTAAAAACAGTAGCCGTCCCCTAAATTTACTGAATATGTCTATACAGATCAGGTGAGTCCAGAACTAATGTGTCCGTCAGGAACGCTTTACAGTTCTAGTAACGAAGTGACCTTCTCTGCTGTTTCGGTTACTGACAACATTGACGTTTCTCCTGATGTTATTTGCGAGCCTTCGTCAGGGAGTTTCTTTGCGCCTGATGTGACGACAAATGTAATATGCACAGCAAGAGATGATTCTGGTAATGAAGATACTTGCAATTTTGATGTCTTTATAGGTAAGTAATTGAGACAATGTGGAATTGCCCAATATAATCCTAGTCTTACCAAACCTTTTTTGGGCGGGGTGGTTACCTTTCCCTCCGGGAATTCGTTATAGAGCACCCGTTGTTTATGATTTTTCTACCAGTGGATATGCATGGTCCCTCCATTGCTAAAAAAATAAAAACCAACATACCTATTATGGCACCACAATGACGTTAAAGTCGGCAAAATTGTCAATTTCTACACCGCTGGATTAACCAGGGAGAGAGCAGACATTTCTAACACATCTCAAGTACAAAAGGCTTCAGTGATTTAATATGCTGACAGCAACCCCTGAAACGTGATTTTTAAGTGCTGCAATGGTGCCTTAAGGAGAGGGGGCCAAGACAAAGATTTTACAGGGGTATTTTGTTTTTAAATTGACCCATGTTGAAAAGTATACTACGTGATGTATCTAACCATAAGGATTCAGAAAAGATATATTTTGTAATATGTGCAGCCTAAAATTTCAAAGTATCCGATTTGGATAACAAATGGTGCAAATTATTGGTGGAGTTTATAGGAATAAGTTTTGACTGTCTTAAATGCTTAGTTTCCGATGTAGGGGCACAAAAGGTCAACGACCATTGCATTCAATGGGGCTTGACCATGACTAGACATGGTCTCACGTAGTAGGAGACTTCATGCACATTCGACCTTACGACTTCTTGGCAAATCTGATAAATCATCGATGCACCTGCTCTGTGATGGTTCGAACTAGAGCACAACATTGTCTGATCGTCATTACCTCCAATCTGAAAAACATGGCAGCCTTGCTGAATGTGATATCAGTAAATGTAGCAGCTTGAGACTACAAC
This sequence comes from Ophioderma brevispina, assembly GCA_023653785.1. Classification (NCBI taxonomy): domain Eukaryota; kingdom Metazoa; phylum Echinodermata; class Ophiuroidea; order Amphilepidida; family Ophiodermatidae; genus Ophioderma; species Ophioderma brevispina. The sequence goes on along the minus strand of JAMKCH010000902.1, from coordinate 44,469 downwards.
GCTTAGAAGGCTTCATCGCCAAACAAACCAAAACCCATACCAGCATGTCCTCCGCTGGCGTTCTTAACTGCCAGTCATTGTGCAAAAAGTGCTACTTCTACAACTTGATGGACCGCACCAAGACAGATATTGTGATATGTATAGAGACTTGGACCATTGTAGACTCTGAACTCAATTCACAATTTAATTTACTGTTCACCGACGCGACAGAGTTACCAATACAACTGGCTGCGTATTGATAGTTGCTGTGAATAGTGATTATATCAGATATCGTGAGAAGTGCCTGAAGGTTGACAACGATGAATCTTTCAGTATAAAAATTAATCTTGCTAGATGCAAATCATTCTTTGTAGGTTTACTTTGAAGTAAACCCCATAGAAAGGAAGAATTTGTCATTCAGAGAACAGGCGGATTGCACTGACTTCCACTGGAAACAGTATGATTGTATTTTTATAGTAATGATTATAGTTTTACTGCAACTTTTTAAATCCTGGGGTGGGTTCGGTCAAGTGGGCATAATAGTCCACTCAATCTACGATATGACCTGGACAAAACTGCTACAGAAGGTTTTCTTGCTGTAACTTGTTGTATAAACCCTCCCGAACAACATATCAAAAAGGTAGAAAAAGGAAGCATGGCAAGACATACTAATTTGCATAAAAGTTATGTGCCATTTTTGTGCCTATATTTTGGTTATTATACAATATATTAGAAGGGACGACCCGATTTAAGTAAATGAAGTTTTTATCTTGATAGAATGGTCTTCACCTCTAAACCCCATCCGTATAATTTTGCGCTGATATTTCAACCCGTTTTCATGTGAGAGTTAAAAATATGATTTTCTTAGCCCTATATGCATGATATGTGTAAAATAAATATCGGTCGACCAAAATGGGGGTACATTTTCGCTCATAACTTCCAAACCAAATATCCTTTAGCCCTAAGATTTCACAGGGTAAATGGGAAAATGGTAGCTTTCTTCAAATACCAAAATGTTGACCACTTCCGGTAAAATCTTGGAGTATGGGGACGATGCTATTAGCGACCAGGCCACGGCCCTTTAACTCTTGAGTCTTTCTTGCTGTCTAACATAGGACCCGAGGTAGGTCTAACCTTTATGAGTTGGGTACCATGTGTACTGCAGATAGGTTGATGATTCGCTTCCTCGTTGACGGTCATGTATTCCATTCCATCTCTTTGGCATTTAGATGTAGGCTGACTTTATCGGCAGCATTCTCAAATGATGCTATTTGTAGTAGATCTTGTGCAGCAGATATCACATCCCCTGTTAGAACTGCATGGTCAAGGTCTGTGAGATGATGACATTGATGTCGTCTAGAATGCTTGGCCGCCTTTTTATGCTGCTGTCCTACCTATTACCCAGGCTATTACAAAATGACCCCCTTTTTAAAATGTCCACATATATTACACAATGACCCCCATTTTCTTCTTTCCTGTTATCTACTTTTATCACAAGTTTGCATAAAATTATCCAATTTTTTTAAAAAGAATTTAAACACCCAAATTCAAAATTTTCTCAGCCTACGTGAACATTTTAAAGAAATTTATAATTTCATGGCAGCAATTTTATAATTCCATAGCAGTTTGAACTCTGAAAAAAGACATTTCCTATTTTAATTTCAGGTTTAAACATCATTGGCCCCCTTAAAGTTTCATACTGGATGACCCCATTTTATTGAGCTTGTGTACCGAGTGACCCCGTATTTTGGGGGTACATTTTATCTGAAAGGACTTGGGAAAGGACCCTATTTTTCACCTGGCCGAGGCACACATACCCACCACTTCGAAATAGGGAGGGCCCCCGGCATTAGTTGACCCAGTGTGTTTGAATAAATACTCTCTGATAATAATTTTCTAAATAAAGATCTCCCCATCCCGATTGCAGTCTGACAAATCATCTAGAATGCAAAATTAATTTTGGCGGGGAAAATGTGGCCATCTTGAATAATGACCATCACTCCCGGCCATCACTTTCCACTTTTAATATATCAATTGCCAGTGCTACACACCTTGCAGGCATAGCCATGTAAAACATGTTCAAATACTAACAAAAAAATGGAAAATCTTCCTAAACATGCATTTATGAGCTATATACCTTTGTCGAAATATGGGCGTATACGTCCACGTAAGATAAATGCAAATTACCATGTCTTGCCAGGCTTCCTTTTTCTACCTTTTTGATATGTTGTTTGGGAGATCTGTTACTGCTAGTTACAGCAAGAAAACCTTCTGTAGCAATTTTGTCCAGGTGTACCTAGTATTTTTCATAGATTGAGTGGACTATAACTTCAAAAATACTCAGACGATTGCCACAAATGAGTATCAAAATACGCGTAAATAAACACCGCTTCCAATTATACCCCCTAATGCATAATCCGATGTACGTTTGAACTTGACAGACAAATTTCAGGAGTGGGGAGTTACTTTTTGTGGGGTGGTTTATGATCCTGCCAATTATCGTCTTGAACGTTCAACATCAGCTTTCAAATTTCATATAAAGAGGCTAAAGATATGCAGTGATTTGTCTGGGTTTGACGTAATTCTAATCAGTCAGCTCCTTTCGTCTGCTGAATAAAACCATTCAGGAGTGGTTTCATTATAAAATCTTTCTGTTTACCCATAATGGTGCTGATTTGGGTTTAATCATTTCAGGTGAGGGCTATCATAAAAGTCTTCAGGACTCACTATTTTCGAAATGTGCCAATGTCTCTTTAACCTAGGTGCACGTTTCATGTGAATTGCAACGGGTATATCTGAAGGCCATTCTATCGCCACTGACTGTGGAGTGAGTATTCGTGGTGTAATAACATCTCGTGGACGTCAAAGGTCAGAAATACCCTTTAAACACGAACAAATGAGCCTTGCGCACAAATGATCTGAATATTTATATAATAACGTACACTGTTTTAATTATTTTAATCAGATTGGTTCAAGAATTTGGTATGTCCAAAACAAAATTATATGTACAATTCAATGTTACAGTCAACAATTTTAGTCTTATACAAAGTTCTTCCAGAAGTGACAGCTTATGTCCACAATAGTAGCGTTGCAGTTCAACGATGATATGTCCTCAGAGCGAAGGCTCCAAAATGACAGCATGCAGTCTTATAAAATCCTCGGTATTATAATCCAAGGAGATCTTCTCTGTCTTGAAGATAATTTTGTCCAGCAGTTCAAGACGACAAAGTTAAATAAGTCCCTCGACGACACTAATATTCCACAGTATATCAGTCCAAGATAATCACCACGATTTCTATCTGTCCACAATTTGGAATCCTATTTTTCCAGCACTTTTGGCTTCAAAGATGACAGTAGAATAATTATAGCGGTTTACAATACAATAAATCCTGGCACTATGAACTGTACAGGTCTGCCATTTATTGCAGATCAAAACTAGCTATAACTTCTAGCTACTTGTTACTGGTGGCTGCTGGCAAATCTAACCTCTCCAATCTCTCCTTATACAAGACATCGACCCACTTGGTGTTAACACACCAATGTGAACTCGCGCACGGACATGATCACTACAACTGAAGCATTTAAAGAAGAAACAACCAAGGTTCTAAGAAACCAACCCTCTAGCATCTAACGTCTAGCGCACTCACTCTACTGCCGAGGAGCTGCATAGTACATCTGTCAAAGTCAAAGTCATGTTTGGTTCGTTTTGATGAGTTTCTATATTGAAAGAGTCTTGGTCGCCATCGTCTGAGCCCATAGACAATGTTGAGCTATAGCGCCACCAACCTGGCAACCAAGCCTTGTTCAAATCAACGTGTATTAAGTCATTAATATGTTATCGTTATCAAAAAAGGAGCAACATTGAAATCCTTTTCATAATTATTGGTCAAATCAGCTATTGTTATTGTTTATATTTCGAGCAGTATGCCACAAATGTATGTATCTGAAAACATCTCAAATATGTTAATATCTCATCCTCGTTCGCAACATTGGAAAATCGCAGGTATCTCTCTGGAAGTAATCTCTTATAAGGATTTCTCAAAGTTCCCAACTCTTAAAAATAGATATTACCACAGCATCATGCTAAACATAAACCTGCCACTACTCTCTTAATTCATAGATTTATTTTTAAGTCTAAGGAGGGGGGGGGGGGACTACACGAAATTAGTGACAAACCTCTTGGGTTTAAAAACAATTTTCTTTAGATCAAAAATAAATCATTTAAATAGATTTATGAACAGTGTTTAACTCATTTAGGTTTATTTTCAAATCAAAGGACTTATTTTAAAAAAGACTTTTACAATTCAGTCCATTTTTTGACTGAAAAATAAACTAACTGGGAATTAGGAGAGTAGCTGACCAATGGGGTCTCAAAAATGACAGATCTATATTACAACATCATGGGAATACCTTTTTTGCATATGTTTTGTTTGAAAACAAAGCTGGAAAACCACCTAAGGCCATTTGGAGTACTTGTTCAATCTAGTAGTAATAACACCTGCATGATCAGGATTGCACAAACAGGCCGACTCATTTTATAAATTTAGCATGTTGGGCAATTCCATGTTCTCTTTCCTAACAAACAAAGTACTTTTTACCGTGAGAAATCTTTTCTCAAATAAAATTGAGAAATAAAATAAATGATATTTTTAATAACAAAATGGAGGCTAATATAACAGTGGGAACACGCTTTTCAATATGAGAAGAATTGGGTGATTTTGCAACGAGATATGGCTTTATTCCATATTGAGTACACGTAAAATCACCCCGCTGAGTGGTTCCCACAAATCCACAACCCTCTTTGCATAACTAATAAAGTATATTTAAGGTTGATAACATGAGGATCGCACTGTTGAGATTCTTGCCCATCCTAGTATATCTCTCTTAACACTTAACTGCATGGGGGGGGGGGTTCCTAGGGACCCATTTTTTGTTTTTCAGCCGGCGATTTTTAACACTGCAATAGATTTGGTTTATATTTTTTGTATTTGTCTAACTTTTAGGTGCGCTTACATTAGTGCAAAAAAATTCAAATACATCGCGTCGTTTTTGCGTTAATTAGCATGGGTCCCTAATAGCCCCCCCCCCCCTTATGCACTAACGGAAGTGCCCATGACAAAAAATGAACACTCTTATTAGAGTTACTGTGATTCTGATTTTCATAATGCCTAGTGACATAAACAAAGTAAATAATTAATTAAAAAAATCTTGCAAAGTATAGTAGGCCAATGGAGCCATGATATTTTATATACATCATGTAGCGGTTTACTGTAGGAACATATGGTAAATTATACAAGTAACCCTAAAAAATATAAAATGGCATGAGACATTTATGTTTGTGCTTAATATGTTAAATATAGTTCATTCTTCACCAATTAAAGCAATCAGCACAAGTCTAGGTGAAACAATGCCGTTGAAAATGCAGAAACAAATTAGTGTCTTTTTCGCACATTTTGACGCAAAATTAAAATCAATGTTTTGCCCCTAATTTTCCTACTGAACAACTTTCTTCAGTTCTTATTTCTTTATTGTTGATGTCTTTGAAGCCTTCTAACATGTAATGGATTTCATCTAAAAAATCCATTAGGAAAGTGGTTTTATTGGGGGGTCCCTAGGAACCCCCGTTATGCACTAACGGAAGTGCAAACCCCTTATGCAGTTAAGTGTTAATTCCTTAGACTTATTTTTAAGTCTAACGAGACTGAAATTAGTGACAAAACCTTTTCTGGACTTAAAAATTTAAATCCGTGTAAAAGGCTTACTTAAAATAAGTCCTTTGATTTGAAAATAAACGTTAAATGAGTTAAAAACTGTTTATAAAATAATTTAAAGATTTATATTTGAATCTAAAGGAATTGTTTTTAAATTCCAAAAGGTTTTGTCACTAATTTCAGTCACCTTAGACTTAAAAATAAATCTAAGGAATTAAGAGAGTAGGAACATAAGCAAGTGATTTACCCCACACGACAGCCATTTATTTTTTTTTTCATTTAAATCCCTGACTCTAATGATTCGATTGCAATAATTTAACTCTAATGATAATAAATTAAAATGTATCTCTAAATCCTCTCCCTAACAAAGAGTTTGAACTTGCGTTTCTTCTGTTTTAGACCAGTGGACCCTGCAATAACCTGTCCAACCAATATCAACAGTTCTGATTCTGTGGTGGTCTGGAATGTACCAACAGCTACTGATAACATTGATGCTGGAGTTGACACTGATTGTTCCCCGTCTTCGGGAAGCTCTTTTGACCTGGGTCTAACAACTGTGACGTGTGATGCTACTGACGATGCTGGAAATGAAGACATCTGTACTTTTGCTGTTTTCATTGGTAAGCTGTAGGAATGAGGAAAATGGTGTATCGGCTACTTTTATTCCGAATGTGTAACCTTTGTAAATGTAAGTGCACCTTTAGAAAATGCCTGTAGATATACAGATTGTTTAGTTGCGCCAAATACATTAAGTCGGATTCAAAACTTTCTCATGGAAAGGAAGCAGATTGTTATTTTCAACGGTGATGTAGTCGTATGCTGATGATCATACATTGGTGAGACCTAATCGAAATCTCAATGATCAATAAAGCGTGTAAAACTGTACATGTACATCGCAGCCAGTTTCGAATAAGAGTAGGGTGAAAACCCCTGACTGTTCTAAATCCACCCAGCCTCAAAGTGGGCCAGGTTAGGAGCGTCCGTATCATGGATACTCGCGGCCCCTTATCAGCTTACTCAACTGAATAAATCCTGACACCACCACAAGCCATTATACTCCGTGGGATCAAAGAGAGAAAGATGCTTGAATTAGGACATTGGTTACGCATATCGGAGAAGTAACTGATTTCTGCGCAGTTATTATTGTCTAATTATACCTTTCAATACTCTGGGTTATGTAAAGTGCAAAAGTTGCACATTTGATTGAAAATGAATAAAATGTCATCACACTTTCTTTTCCTAAATATCAGTGAACAGTAGATGAACATCATGCTGCAAATAATAGCACTGTTGATATCCAGTAAATCCGCTCGATATTGTTATTACCCATAAAGTTGAAAAAGATGTCAGGTGCTCATCACCCCATTAAGATTGGGCTATTTTTTTCTTATGACGCAAAGCACAAGATACTTGTCCTCTTTCACGAATAAATAAACCTTAGGCTTCTACTGTGCGTTCAATTAACTTCAAAGAAAGTTGTTTGGCAGACTGTGACCTAACATCTTTGTGCAGAAACAAAACTTAACTTACAGTAACTTGCCGCGTAACCCCATTTCTATTCAATTTACCGTGTTGTTAGCATAGGTCGCTAGACCCCCCTTCTTTTGTATTTTTCTAAATACATGGTGGTTAATTGAATTTAACACACATCTGTGACGTCACCCTATTGTTTTTTCGCTCCATTATTTTGCACGAATGGAGCGAAAGTAACAATAACACGCCATTCGTAACTCAGAAAAGCGACTGCTTTCGCCGAGTTTTACGAATGACGTATTATTGGATACATTCGCTCCATTCGCGCAAAACAATGCAGGAAAAACAATACAAAGCAGGTATTACAATATGTTTTTTTTTTTTTTTTTTTTTCTAATTATACCTTTCAATACTCTGGGTTATATAAAGTGCAAAAGTTGCACATTTGATTGAAAATGAATAAAATGTCATCACACTTTCTTTTCCTAAATATCAGTGAACAGTAGATGGACATCATGCTGCATTGAATCGAGCAAATAATAGCACTGTTGATATCCAGTAAATCCGCTCGGTATTGTTATTACCCATAAAGTTGAAAAAGATGTCAGGTGCTCATCACCCGATTAAGATTGGGCTATTTTTTTCTTATGACGCAAAGCACAAGATACTTGTCCTCTTTCACGAATAAACAAACCTTAGGCTTCTACTGTGCGTTCAATTAACGTCAAAGAAAGTTGTTTGGCAGACTGTGACCTAACATCTTTGTGCAGAAACAAAACTTACAGTAACTTGCCGCGTAACCCCATTTCTATTCAATTTACCGTGTTGTTAGCATAGGTCGCTAGACCCCCCTTCTTTTGTATTTTTCTAAATACATGGTGGTTAATTGAATAGAAATGAGGTCCAGCAATAAGTTATGGATCTTGGTTCTGCACAAACGTGTTAGGTCACAGCTTACCAAACAACATTAGTTTTTTTCAATAAATGATGATCTATACAGTCAAAATGATTGAACTCACAGTAGAACCTCAAAGTTTATTTTAATCGCGAACGAGGCAAGATCAATCCAAACTGGGTAGACATTTCATATGATGTTGTTCAGTAGCGCAGGACGGAATCAATGGCAGTACCTCATTTGCGCACTTGGGACTTCTATATGAAACGTCTACCCTAAACTGGGCGGGATAACGAGTCTATAACGCATACCATCTTTAAACTGCATGGATAGTAACAGTGGCTCTGCAGTTCCAAACAAACAAAGGGGAATCTGAAATGCTTTGTCCGCTGAATACCAGGTGGAATAATATGGAAAATACCTATTTTATGTTATATTAATGGAGATATCATACACGTAGGTCAATGTCACACATAAGTTTCACTACTACGCTTTACATTTTGTTAATTAACTACGTCACCCTATTGTTTTTTCGCTCCATTATTTTGCACGAATGGAGCGAAAGTAACAATAACACGCCATTCGTAACTCAGAAAAGCGACTGCTTTCGCCGAGTTTTACGAATGACGTATTATTGGATACATTCGCTCCATTCGCGCAAAACAATGCAGGAAAAACAATACAAAGCAGGTATTACAATATGTTTTTTTTTTTTTTTTTTTTTCTAATTATACCTTTCAATACTCTGGGTTATATAAAGTGCAAAAGTTGCACATTTGATTGAAAATGAATAAAATGTCATCACACTTTCTTTTCCTAAATATCAGTGAACAGTAGATGGACATCATGCTGCATTGAATCGAGCAAATAATAGCACTGTTGATATCCAGTAAATCCGCTCGGTATTGTTATTACCCATAAAGTTGAAAAAGATGTCAGGTGCTCATCACCCGATTAAGATTGGGCTATTTTTTTCTTATGACGCAAAGCACAAGATACTTGTCCTCTTTCACGAATAAACAAACCTTAGGCTTCTACTGTGCGTTCAATTAACGTCAAAGAAAGTTGTTTGGCAGACTGTGACCTAACATCTTTGTGCAGAAACAAAACTTACAGTAACTTGCCGCGTAACCCCATTTCTATTCAATTTACCGTGTTGTTAGCATAGGTCGCTAGACCCCCCTTCTTTTGTATTTTTCTAAATACATGGTGGTTAATTGAATAGAAATGAGGTCCAGCAATAAGTTATGGATCTTGGTTCTGCACAAACGTGTTAGGTCACAGCTTACCAAACAACATTAGTTTTTTTCAATAAATGATGATCTATACAGTCAAAATGATTGAACTCACAGTAGAACCTCAAAGTTTATTTTAATCGCGAACGAGGCAAGATCAATCCAAACTGGGTAGACATTTCATATGATGTTGTTCAGTAGCGCAGGACGGAATCAATGGCAGTACCTCATTTGCGCACTTGGGACTTCTATATGAAACGTCTACCCTAAACTGGGCGGGATAACGAGTCTATAACGCATACCATCTTTAAACTGCATGGATAGTAACAGTGGCTCTGCAGTTCCAAACAAACAAAGGGGAATCTGAAATGCTTTGTCCGCTGAATACCAGGTGGAATAATATGGAAAATACCTATTTTATGTTATATTAATGGAGATATCATACACGTAGGTCAATGTCACACATAAGTTTCACTACTACGCTTTACATTTTGTTAATTAACTACGTCAACCTGCTTGTTACATTTGGTTAATAATGTTATTGTAATGACAAAGTACCATTATCTTTCTGAAACAACTGTAATCATCGACTTTTACATTTAGGTTTGAATGATAATATTAAAACAAAAACGTCGCACAGGTAATAAAACTTAATTTGACCCCATGAGAAAACACCAACCTAGCAAAGGTGGATACATTAAATTTGGTTACCTTTGGACCTAAGGTATATTTTTATATCAAAAGAAATAACAGATTGGTCAAGTTGACAAACCACTTTGGGGTTTAAAATTCAAATTTGCCTTTTTGTGTCACAAAAGTCACAATGAGTCATTTTTTTCCAAATTAAAATGCCAAATTTTGTCTCTAAATTGCTAGTGTTAGGCCATATCAACATCTTATATTACTGTTCTTTGTGAAAGATAATACACTTATACGCGTGGGTCTTTACTACAACAATTTCCAATACAACAGTGCAAAAATGGACTTTGATGGTAAATAGGGGCCCGATTTTTATATTTTAAAGAATCGCAGATAATACCTTTAATAATGATTACTTGCTCCTATTTTTGGAGAAAATCATCTGTAAAATTATGGCAATTATACTGCCAGTCTTGCAAAAGTACAGTCCTTTATATCGGAGCAAAACATATAAAGTTATTTTATATTGCTAAAGAACCACAAAAGAATGGAAAGAGAAACAAATAAATTGCAATGATAGCGTTATTTTCTCTCATCCAATTCCAAATTACAGACCAAGAAGCACCGTTGATATCGTGTCCAGCCAACATTAGTAGCGATAAAGCAGAGGTGACTTGGGCTGATCGGTCGGCTACCGACAACGTCGATGCCACACCCGACGTTTCCTGTGTACCTTCTTCGGGATCTTCATTTGACGTTGGTGAAACAATTGTGACGTGCACTGCCACGGATCATGTTGGAAACAAAAATAATTGCAGTTTCTTTGTGATGGCAGGTAGGGTACAAATAAGTTGTGCAGCAAAATGCAATTCAATGTACAATATGTCAAGAACCTCCTATCGGGAAGGGTATTTCAAAATCATTTACATCGCGACTTTGGCGACACAGCACGCGGGTAAAAACAACCATGATCCAAAAGATTGTGATGACAAGCTACCTTAGAGACGATGAATTCTGCTACTTTGCCTATAACTCCAACATTGCCGTAGATTTGGGAATCCTTATGGTTTAGACAAATTTACGTAGATACTTTTAACATTGATTGGAATTTAAAAATGCAAACACTGTCTAATCTTTTCTACCCCTCCCCTCCCTAATGGACACCATTTGCAGTGCAGAAGAATCACATTCCAGGGGTCCCTGTCACTGTTGATATATTTAACAAACTGAAGTGACCAAGGCCGGTACAAAATTTATACCCGAGGGACCCTCAAAATTTTTTCGCCGCTGGCCGCTTTACGCAGTGGGATTTGTGCGCCGATTTTTTTGTTGTTTTTAAACAAAAACAAAATTGTCTGACTTTTAAATGCGCTTCTTTTCATACCAAAAAAAAAGTAAATAAATCGGCCAGCCGTAGTCAAATTGGAGATTAATAGTGAGGGTCCATGGACACTAACGGAAGGTCAGTTGAGAATATTTAAAAAAAAAAGCAAAGAACCCAACGCAATTTTTGCTGATATATGTTCACACATACATATACTTCCCGCCTAAAAAATCCGACGATGTTGAAAGGACCATCAACGTGCTCAAACTAGGCTTTCAAATGAACGCGCGCCAAGCCAGCTGGATAAATCTCTCAACGTACGTTATCAATGCAATGCGGAAACAGGTCAATAAGCAAAAAACATTACGCGAACAACGCTCCTGGCATTATTATTATATCACCTACATACCTCACATTACCTTTTTAATACAGTAATTTATATCGTTCGGATTTTTTAAGGGGGGGGGCGGGGAGCTATAAAAGGAAACAATTAATAGTAACATTAAAAATAATTAACCCAAACAATTTCATTGTGGATGTTGCTAAACGTTACGTACAAGTCTATAGGGGTAAAAGACGTGTATTTTGTAACACCCGTTAAAAATACAGGTGTGAATGGGAATCCTAAAATTGCAAGTTTGTGTTAAATAATAAGTAATTTGAAGTTTCTAGAGTAGATATCAAAATTTAAAATGTTTCAAAAAGTTTGATGTTAGCCCAAGGTCATTTGAATTTTCCCGTTCTTTTGCCCATTTTCGGTGCTTTGAAAAACAAGTTTTGCCCCTTAATTTGCAGCCCAAATAACAAATTCATTTTTATTGTGATTTGGGGTTGTCTTATGACCCTCACATGTGGTATAAAGTTCGTATACAAAAATTCCCTCGGGGAAGTTGTTTCCTTGGGGACATTCCCCCCCCCCCGGCATAACGGGAGTGAAAAACCTGGTCAATTAATTAAACTTTTTTGTGCTCGAGATGTTTTACAAATGTCTGCAAGCTAAAGATATTCAGGTAAGGCTTGTAGAGACGATGGGCCAATGCTAAGGGAAACTTCGCTAAATTTGGTAAATCCTGGTTCGTTCGTTCGTCGTTCGTTCGTCCAAGGTCCAAAAATCAAAAGTGGAAGATCGTCTTAACCAGCTGATATTTTAATATCCAGGGGTTTGATAGGCCTGGAATTCCTCTTGGGGACTTGTAAGACCTCACCAGTCATCCAATGATGTGGCCAATGGCCCGCGGCTCCCACAAACACGCAAGTCTTTGCTGAAGGTTCCAACGCCGATCTCGTGATGAGGAAGCTCCCAGTACGAACAACGCCAAGCTCCGCGCTGTTGAGTTTGACCCATGCTTTCCTTTCAGGTAACAGCCTTGGGCCTTGTAGATGGGCTGTCCACAAAACTGGCTCCAGGTGCAAAGTAGAGGGACGACATTGCTCACAATCCGCCACCATCAGGATGACGACAGGGACACTGCGACTGCAGCGCACGGACTGGTAGCAAAGTGACCCCGCGGAACTCCCCGATCCCCAAAGGAGTGAAGGAGGTGGTGACAAGGCCCCCACAGGACATCACCACTCTCGGCGAGCCTGATCGCCCGAAGGCATCCTCCCAAGGTCGCAGGAGCCTGCCAGACAGTTGGAAGGAACTCCACAGGCTCGCAAAGGCAACACCAACAAGTTCAACCGGCATCACCCAGAACGACACCAATCTTGTGTGAATGCACGCGCGACTCCACACTGGTGCAGCGCATCCAGGTGGAGCACGCACAACGGCAACGCCGATTACTGTACACAAGGTGACAAAGGATGCACCCATCCAGCCCCCGCGAGCCCCCTGAGGAGGCCGACACGGACTGAGTCCCGGCAGCGACCCCCCGTGTGCTGACTGAAAGCAAGGGGCCCGGTACAACCGGGACGCCAAGGCACCCGGCGCCGGGCCACGCGAACATGTTTTTCTCCATCTAGAGTTTAGTAGTTCTCTCCTCTGCGCATCGACCTGCAAGGTGGAAAACAGAGCTGACGGTCCTGACCCGCTGGCCCCAAGTGCCATCGGTTGGAGAACTGGCCCAGCAGTGACCAGGTTCTCCCCGCAACACCCGTCCAAAGGACCCAAAGCATTAGAAGCAACTCCAAGTGCCGCGTCGTCTGCGCAGGAGCATGCGAACAATCTCCCTTGGCACATCTGAGACGTAGATGTTGAAGAGACTGAGGTGCCAAGGGAAAGAACCTTGTGGGACACCAATTCCGAAGTTTGCGCTTCTACTGCGTGCCCATTCGATGTCTCCAGGACGAAAGATCTTGTCTTGGATGAGAAGCATAGTGAACTTGACAAGCTTGACATCAGGGAAGATTTTGGGAGCTCGAGGCAGAGACCCGTGCAGACCGCATCGACGCAAGCAGCCAGGTACATGAAGGACGCCCCAAACCTCTGCCCTCCCCCTGGAAGGCCGTCTCGACGTCACCAACCAAGCCCCGCCACCCGATCAGTTGCCGCCACCTCACCCGAATCCAGCCCGGGTGCGGGGCAAATCCGCCTCAACAGCAACCGCCGCACCATGCCGTGGTGATAATTAGGACAAGGACAATCACGCCGTGGCTATACCAGAGTTGTATTGGATGGATACCCTGTTTTCTTGCCGTTTTGAATTCTGCTTGTCAGTTATTGCAATATTTTATGCAAAGAGCAAAAAAACTCTCATCCTAAATATGTTTGAAATCTGTTTAAAGATGCTGTTGATCCATGAAAGTTTTTCATGATACATTTAATTTTGTGCAATATATTGTATGCAAATATTTGTTGACAAAACTTAGACTTATTATTTGAAAACAATATTGTGATTGCTTTTAACATATCAGTGCCACAATAAACCACTTTAGGAAAAATATAATTTACCAATATGAGTGAAGTATCCATTTATTGACATCAAAATGTGTTTTTAAACTCCATTGAATGGGAGAAAAATAAAACGGTGTATAAAACTGTTCATAACTGTTTCATGTTTTAAGCGATGTTATTTTTTTCAGACAATGTAGTGTAAAGAATGAGTATTATGATTATATAAGAATAGTTACAATTGAATGAAATATCGATATCAGGCTCAGCAGCATTCCACTCATAATTTTTACAGCCTGTACACAATAATAATACTAACGTCCATTCAATTAGCTTAGACCCTGGGTTTTTAATTAATATTAGAGAAGGTATTGGTGTCGAGAAAAATCGTGAAAAATAAGTTGATATTCATCTAATTATCCAACAAAATTTTGAAGGTGCATTCTGAAAAGTATTTCTTCTCACCCAGTTCTATTCAATTTCAGCGATTTTTGGCCATCAATCGGCAAGGAATTGGAACCAGCCGAATATTCGTAATGAGCATAAACTTTTCAGGAATGCTCCATTTATAAGATAGGTGTGTAAAACGTTGCATCTCTCTTTGACAGTAGAAGACATTGAGCGATATCATGAGCAATGCTTGTAATGTATACATTTAATTCCGGAAGTTGAGCATTAAATTTATGTCCCGATTACGGGATGTTACTTGACCTGTCGTTATAAATGAATGTTGTTGAAAGGGATATTCCAGTCTTCTGGATTGGGAACAACAGATTTTATAAACATGCGCATTCTACAACATAATGTTTGAATATTTTTAAAACACTCTTAAATTATACTAGATGTTATTAAAACGGTTTATATATATTTTTTGATCTTCAACTTTATAGGTCTACAGGCCGTATCAAACAGACAGTAAAACAGTCATCATAAACAATCCTAAAATAAGAAAATATATGATGTATTTGGCATATTTGATTACAGGCAATTACTATCCAGATATCTTTTCTTTAGGAGTGCAAAATCATTGGCGTGTGATTCATCGATGACAACACAATTATGGCTATTTCCGCAAACAAAGACAAATGCTGTTGCGCAAAGTTAATCAAAATCTAACGTTTACAATTCATACTTTTGATAGTTAAAATCTGTTTTTCGAATCACTCACACTTAATCATCCACATTTCCTCCACCTCTTGGGATGCCCACACCTGCCTTCCTCAGCATGGTTGTTCACAGCTCTTCTGATAAGGCTCTGTCCGGGCAATATACCCTTCTGCCATGGATTCTACCGTTGAAGCTTCATTAAGGGTCTGCTGGAAGAGTCGTAAAAGCTCTGGGATTTTGAGGGCGTCCCCACAAAAAAAAATTTAAGGATCAGATCGGGAATCGTGGTGGCCACTCGATTTGATGCTTCAGCGGCAATCGCACGATCTCCAAATAACTGAGCATACGATGTCACAGTTCGTCATCTGTGGGGAGGAGCGCACCAGCTTGTGCCACCACGCTCGTGGAAATTGGCCATTCGCTGCCAGCTGATGAAAAAGAGGAAGATCCTGTTCAAGAAGGGAATAACATTCTGATATCTGGAGGTATCGTTCCCCATTGATGTTCTGTCTGAGAAGGACGGGTTCAATGAGCGTTTCATGCATTGTCAACTAACCCAACCCATGATTCGAACCCCATGATTGGTTTGCACAACCCGCATTGATGTTCTCGGGTTACAAAAAACAGTCAGAAAATCGTTAGTGATTGTCGTACAGGAACTGATTTTGAGATTGTGGATTGAAAAGATACCAATGTACATGAAACTAAATTAAACTGACCAAATACTACATACATTTTACCATTTCTGATACTTTCAAAACTGTTTACTTCATTTTTTAATACGAACTGGAGTATTCTATGAGCCCCCCCCCCTTACTGCTCCCCCCTCCTCCCCGGTCCCCTCAATGTGAAATTAATCGTTGAAAAGTTTGGCTATTATTGAGGCCTTTGTATACCCCAGGTTTTATATTTATGTATAAAATATAAACTATTTCCTGAAGGACAACAATCTCGCAAGTCATACTTAGGCCTACTTCATGCTATCTACTGAAGACAGCAAAGATCGCCGCAAGACATACGGGCTATCTGATCTGGATAAACTTATTTTTACACGTATGTTTTAACCATCCACTGACGATATGAACAAAATACACTCTTGGGTTATGACTGTTAATATTCGGAACAATTGGCATTTAATGTCAATTGTATGAATAGGTTTAGTATCGTATCAAGTCCTCTTTATATTTGTAACGCAGGTTTAATGAGGTTATAATAACAAATCTGAGTATTAATGTAATCGTTATGTAAAATAAAACATACATTAGGCCAAATTTTAATTTTTTTTCTGAATTAGAAAAAACATTCAAATGAGTAAAAACCTAAAAAAAATGCGGTCAAAAACCAATTTTAAACAAAATGCGCGCGGTCTTCTGAGACAAACATTTTTTCTTGGCCTTACATGTTGTCATTCACATTCCGAAATTCAAAGCCCATGGACTTTTAAAGGGCCTACAGGGTTGTTCGATTTTATCCAAAGGGGACAAACTCTTCTTTCCCATGTTGCACGAAGCTGGCTGGAGTCAGAATGCCAGAGGTGCATGATTTGAACCAGTGTCTATCAGAATTGTTACTTTCAAAGAAATACAAATACAATACTTTGTATTATGTCATATTAAGAGAAGATGACACAATATGTGCTGGTCAATGTCCGACCAAGGTCTTCTGGGTCCACCGCGATTGATCGCAGTGGGTATATCGCTATATCGATAGCCACTTCCAAGCTCGTATGTATTATACCAAAGACATTCATCTAAGGTAATTATGCTTAGAAATGACCTTGAACAACCAATTGGCCAAAAGGACAGTTGGCCTGAGCACAAAGAACAATGCCGAGGTCAAATGTCACACATGGAGAAATGCATAGAAAATGCTAAGAAAACAAGATCTATCTGTCAATCTGTATGCCCTGTCCGTCTATATGACGTTTCGTTGTGTTTTTGAAGTTATTGAGTAAACTGTCCCCCAGTCTCTGCTCTGTCTCTGGGTTTGTGAGTGCACTTGGTTTTAAAGATAGGCTATCTAAAATCAAAATTTGAAGACTTTTCAGCTTGCCACCCAGTGGACATGCCGGTCCCAATACCGCGCCCTCTATTATACCAGGCAACTAGTTCATAGAACGTGAATTACACAGGGCCCTGGAATTACACAAATAGGAGAGGTACGCTCGCAGAGACTGTCCGAATCTGCAGGGAAACCGCTCCAGCAGTATCGATAACAAGTAACGTGACCGCAATTACCTTGCGCACCTCTCGGTGTAATTTGAATGCGAATCCGGGGACCAAAGCTACTAACTCAACAGGTGGTTGGTCAATTGGCCACGCGGACACTTATAGTCTCGTTATGATTTTACGCGACAGCAGCTAATTGAATAGCTCCTTAGTTGGCAAATGCATGAATTAGGCATAGTAAGTGTTTCACTTTCGTGCATTTGGAATCGAATTTGGTACTACCTTGTTCTAAAGAGCTGAGGTTCCAAGTACCGAAAATAAACAATAGCAATAAAATATAAAGAAGAAGGTTGGAAGGAGAAGTGAAAAATCAGAGAAAGTGTCCTTGGATTTTCCCGTTTTTTTGTTTCTTGTTGGTTGATGGTGTAGCAGTGGAGGGTAATATTTCCTTATTGAGGATGGGATGATCATTCTGAAAATAAATAGGGCCTGCTCAAGCAAACAGCAGCTGCCACACAAGCACAGGCTCTCCATGTACCAAAGCCAATGGTGTCTATTCTTCCAGAAAACCTGAATTATTTCCCAGCGCTATACAGGTGTCTGACGAAATCTGTCCCAAATTCATCTCAATTTCAATGTTACAGCTAGCGCGTCCACCCAACTGACCTCTAAGTCATCCATGTGAACAGGTAATTAAAATTTGCCTGTTCAAATGGGTCAGCTGGTAACTTATCATACTTGCACTTTTCCTAAAAATAGTTCAATTCACATACATTCTAAATTTCAGTGATTTAAAAATACATCCTTTAGGATTGTGTAGTTAGTGACCAATCAAAAATTGATTTCAAATTAAATCCCATTTGCCTTAGATTCAATCATATTAGATTCAAATATAATATGATTTAATGTTAATACAATAGAGATTAATCCTAACATTGATTGGTTACTAACCACAATCTTAAGGATTCATTTATTTAAATTATTATTAGTATTATTATATGCGAGTCCCCCCCCCCTCCGTATCGGCCCATATGCGAAATGCATAGCCGGACAGACAGACAGATCTATTTTATTAGGTCTAGTAAGTAGTATAGATATCTGAGGATTTCCGATACGAGCAATGATAAAATTGTCTTCATTTAAGATGCATGAGGCGCGAGTTCTTGAAATGCGAATAAAATTAGAATGGAGATCTTTTCAATAATGACAAACTATCAAAATAAAAATAGTATTTATATCCAATAATTGTACACGACAAGGGTTTCCGGATATTTGATTGATAATAATAATACATAACACTACTAATACTATTATATTTTAAGAGAGTTGCAATAAAAATACATCATAAAGTCAAATAAAACATTAAACCGGGAAATCGGGATTTGAGAGGCCAAACACCATGTATACAACAAAAATTGCAACCTGGAAATTACTTGTCTGTGTGTTTTGCTGCGCCGAAATACCGGGCTATGCCGAAACGCCCGGTCTTTCGGCAGATGACCTTGCCGAAAAATGCGGGTTACGTCATTACCCGGCCGAACGGCAGGGTTACTTGCCGAAACAATGGGTTATCACAGTAGTTCGGCAAAGAGGGATCCTTATAGACTAAGGGCGTGGACCAAATAACCACTGTAATAACACCTTCTGTTTGTCCCCCTCGGGGGCTAAGGGAATCAAGTTAAATTCATATAACTTATTACAATCACATAACTGTCCGTTCCCGCCCCCACATCAAACTGGCACATTTTCTTAAATAAATAAAATTTCAACCTCAATTTCTTTTCCCTAACTCAATAGACAAATGGATATGTTAGATTCAGCAAACCTGAGCTACAGAATTACAAATGGGCCCGGTATGTGGGGCCATGGTTATAGCCAGGTGTTACCCACCACCTCACGATTCGGGTTGAGGTGACACTAATCCCGTCCTCTTTCACAATAACTAACCGATGTACATTATAATATAGGTCGTGACACTATTTTCTTCTTCTGAAAACGCGTAAATGAATAGAAATTATTAAGCGAAGCAATAAGTTACGGATTGGTTCTGCACAAAGTTTGTAGGTCAAAGCTGGCCACAACATCTTCTCATGATGTTTGTTCATGTTTCTTCCTTTTCGAATAAATGATGAAAAACATGGCCAAAGTGAATTGAACACGCACTATAGAAGCTCAATATTTATTTATTTGTGAATGAGGTTAAGTATTTTGTCCTGAAAAGTACTCGGTCTAAATTGGAGAGCGGTAACAGCTGAAATCTATTAAGCTGCGCGACAATATAACAATGGTCCTGCACTCCCAGATGAAAGGGAATCTGAAGTGTTTTTCTACACCGCATACCGGGCCGGTGATTGAATATCTTTAACTCCATTGTTTGCTGAAGTCTATGTGCATCCACTAGTCACTGATATTGGGGAAATGAAATTGAAGTGACATTTTATTCTTTTTCAAGAAAATGTGCCAGTTTTATTTGTGGGAACAGACGATTATATGATTTTAATAATTTATTATGAATTTACACTTGGTTTTCCCCTAGCCCCCCGATGGAGACAACAAAACAACAGCATAGAAGGACATGTCCCACAGCCTATTATTAGAGCGTGCGGTTGTTGGATGTATCTAAGTTCTTTTGTCAATTGGCTGTACGGGCACAGGATGACACGAAATAGGTGTTCAGTTAACTCAGCTCGTACGACAGGCAAGATTAGCTTTAAACTGATAATTTTAGGGCCCGTTCATTATTTACAAGGGAGGGGGCCGCAGAAATTGAAAGATGTGTTTGGAAAAATTGCATAACCCCCAATGTAAAGTTATAGGCCCTATTGCATAGAACCCATACACCCATCGGCCATCCCGGCGGCCATCCCACACACACACAATTAGGTACATCATATGATTTACTGCTGATGCAGATAGGCGTTTGGTTTACTGAATAATAAATGTAACATTACCCCCCCCCATCAGAAAAAAAATAAAATCACATAACCCCTTATTATTTGTGAAGTAGAAAATCACATAGGTCTAATCCGGACCCTAATAACCAAACCCTAACCTAATTCCTAACCCTAATCTTAACCCTAGGTCCTATAGGCCCTATAACCCCAACCCTAAACCTAACCCGTGTTGCAGCCGGCCTAAGGGGACCTTTACAATGGGAGCCATATGTATATCAATGCGTATACATTGTTTCCGAATTCGGCTACCTTGCTAAACGAACGTTTAGTGGTCTTCATGGGGTCTATGTGGGTGCTTTTGGCGTTACAAGATCGTATTTACGTTTACTATTGCATACATGCTTGTTCCTAAATGCCAAAAGACTGATTTTTAATGAGTTTCATTGTAGAATTGTCCATAAAATCACGAAAAATGCGTAAACACGTGCTCTACACATAAACAGCACGTTATTTTCCACTTCCCTTCTCCTCTGCCGAATGCCTGGGTATTTCGACAGTTCCGAGAGGGAAGTTCTGCACCCGGGTATTTCGGCACCCGGGTGTTTCGGCACAACAGTTTCAGGTTGATGCTGCATGCCTGAGCCAAACCACAATGCGCGCGTGCGACAACCCCCAGGTGGTCGTCAACAGCCGCTCAGTTCCCAGGGCCCGATTTAAATCCTGCGCAAAAACAAGCCGTCGCACTGATTGGTCTGGCTAAACATCTCTTACACACGTACGGCACGTCGAGATGACAGTGCGAGTATACCGGACCATTTTTTTTACTAATTTTTTGTGGCGTGAGTACTTCCCCCCCAGCAGGCAACAAACTCCCGCTGTGCATGGATTACACCCACATCTCGTTACGCACTGTGGGGGCCATTCAAAACACGGACATTTACTTCGCATTTCCCAAGAAAAATCGTAGACCGTGTAAATTTGTTTTGTCTAAAATGGTCCCTTTTATACCACCCGAAACCGTTCAACAGAAAAAACTTCTACCACACGGTCACATATTTTTGTTTTAAAACCTTATAATTAAACCCGAATATCAAATTTCTACAGACGCCTACTAAAGTCTGTTGAAGAGACTCTTATTTGATCAATGACACTCATAACAATAGCTCAGCGGGATGTTGTCGGCTGCTGTGGGAGGGTCCACGGATATGGGTCCACGGATAAGAGTCTAGTGTAATTTCAGTCGCTTAGCATTTTCATCACCGTGGACCCGAGGGAGGCTCTACGTATTGAGCTGATATATATATTTGGCACGTGGAGAACCACTGTCTGAGGGTTGCATATCGGGATTTGAAAGTGTCCCCAGATCAAATATCATCTGGAGGTCACTACTGTAACATGTTGTTATACTAAACGGAATAAAGCGTATTCATGTCTGTCCGAAAAATAGGCTTAATTTAGTTATGCTGGGCAATACAAGAGGTAAGAAAATATTCAGCTTTGCAACTCTGTACTGTAGATGACCCGGTGTATAGTCCTCCGGGCTCACAGTCCGGGAACAATGGTGAACAATAGGGCAATCGATTCAGTTGACTCTTCACGCAACATTAGTTTCACGCTTTATTCCGTTGTCGTCTATGGAGCCCGGACTATGATACCTGCTGGACCATGATTACTTTCACACCGGTGTAAAAGTAATTATAGTATAGTCCGCCGTACTCCCAGTCCGGCACAACGGTAGAGAATAGGGCACTCAATTCAGTTAACTCTTCACGCAACATTAGTTTCGTGCTTTATTCCGTTGTCGTCTATGGAACCCGGACTGTGGCTTCCGGCGGACTATAGTTACTTTCCCACCGGCACAGCGAAAGATCGTGAAATATTACGAAAGTGCATAAATTGATTATGTTTGCTCACTTCTCAAGATTGTACCTTTCTTCATTTGATTTGCAGATTATGTTCTTATTGAAGTAATTTGTCCAGCTGACATGACTTTACCGGTTGGAATTATTCCGCAGTACATGCCAACAGTGATAGGTGATTACGCCACATTAGAATGTGCTCCAGTACCAGGAACGAACGTGGGAACAGGGCAACGAGTTACTTGCACGTGCATTGCGAAAGATGCCTCAGGAAACCCGTTATCCTATTGTAGTTTTTTAGTCCATACTTAACACTCCAGTGTATCTAGGGGGTTCACATGGACCCAATGTTTATTTATTTTTTTGCGCACCATTTCCCCAAAAAATTGTATTGAATTGCCTAATTAATTGCGCATATCTTGGTCATGGCGTTTCTGTGCTAATCAGCATAAATTAGCATAATTTGTGGCGCTATTCAAAACGTGTTTTGCCCCTTAACACTTAACTGCATAAGATGTGTATTATATATAACCCATTATATAAACACTTTCCTAAAACATTTTAAATGAAATTTCATCATCAATTAAAGGATGACTCACAGATTTTGAAATATAATTTTTTGGCGTATTAATTACAAATAGTCAGCTAGAACTAAAGACAGTCCCCTAAAATGTTTAATTCCAAACTTTGAGATGTAGTAAACATTTATGTATATTTAAGAGTACCATAAGATACTGTGTATAACCAAACTTCCGGATCCGGAATTTTATAACAGTCTTGATTTTCTATATGAAGGACATTGATTTAAGCTTAGCTATTTCACATAGTGATTAGTATGTGGACAAAAATCATGTACATGCAAAACACACGATTTTTGTTTGAAAATTGAGGGGGCCATCCTCAGGAAATCTCTGAGTCAGCCTTTAAGTGTGCCATTTCATCATCAATTAAGTGTGAAACATACAAAGGGTAGAAATAACTAGACCTGGGAACAGATATAATTTCCCAGAAAAATCGATGACCGTGTAGAACTGTTTTTGTCTAAAATGGTCCCTTTTAACCACCCGAAGACCCGAAACCGTTCAACAGAACAAAAACTTCTAACGCTCACAATATTTTTGTTTTAAATAAAACATAATAATTAACCCTATCAATGTTTCTAGCCGACGCGGGCCTACTAAAGTCTGTTGAGAGACTCTTCTTTGATCATTACACCATAACAATAGCTAGCGGGATGTTTTTCGGCTGCTGTGGAGGGTCCACGGATCTGGGTTGAAGAGTCTAGTGTAATTTCATCCTTAGCATTTTCATCAACGTGACCACGAGGGAGCTCTCTATTGAGCTAATATATATAGTTGTCACGTGGAGCAACCACTAGTCTAGGTTGCTATCGGGATTTGAAAGTTTCCCCAGATCAAATATCATCTGAGGGCACTACTGTAACTGTTGTGTTAATTACTAACCGAAAACGTTATTCCATGTCCTGTCCGAAAAATAGGCTAATTTATTTATGCCTGGCAATACAAGAGGTCAGAAATATTCAGCTTTGCAACTCTGTACTGTAGATGACCCGGTGTATATCCTCCGGGCTCACAGTTCCGGGAACAATGGTGACATAGGGCAATCGATATCAGTTGACTCTTCACGCAACTTAGTTTTCACTCTTTATTTATTCCTTTCCGTCCTATGGAGCCCGGACTATGATACCTCTCGGACATGATTACATTTCACAGGGGGTTACCGGCGTCCGCGGGCACGCGCGGCGGCGTCGGTGGTCCGGGTCCCGACCCCGCCAACGCGGGCGCAGGCGTGACGGTGCACGGCCGCCCGCCGCCGCGTTCGCGGTCGCGCGCGCGCCTCCGGCACAACGGTAAAGAATAGGGCACTTTCAGTTAACTCTTCACGCCACATTAGTTTTTTCGTGCTTTATTTCCGTTATTCGCCTATGGAACCCGGACTGTGGCCTTCCGGCGGA
Source organism: Ophioderma brevispina (assembly GCA_023653785.1). Lineage (NCBI taxonomy): Eukaryota > Metazoa > Echinodermata > Ophiuroidea > Amphilepidida > Ophiodermatidae > Ophioderma > Ophioderma brevispina. Next base: position 20,380 of record JAMKCH010000902.1, on the reverse strand, counting down.
CTATGTTACTTGCCACCGGCAACAGCGAAAGATCGTGAATATTACGAAAGTGCAATAAATTGCTATGTTTTGCCTCACTTCCAAGATTGTATCTTTTTCTTCATTTGATATTTTGCAGATTTGTTCTTTATTGAAGTAATTTGTCCAGCTGACATGACTTTACCTACCGGTTGGAATTATTCCGCAGTACATCCAACAGTATAGGGTATTAATCCCATTCAATGTTGCTCCAGTACCAGGACCGAACGTGGAACCAGTCAACGAGTTACTTGCACGTGCAATTTTTGGCGAAAGATCCTCCAGGCAACCCGTTACCTATTGTAGTTTTTTAGTCATACTTAAACTCCAGTTAGCTAGAGGGGGTTCACATGACCCAATGTTTTATTATTTTTTTTGGCGCCATTTCCCCAAAAAATTGTATTGAATTGGCCTAATTAATTGCGCAATATCTTGGTCATGGCCTTTCTCTGTGCTTGATCATACATAATTACAATAATTTGTGGCGCTATTCTAAACGTGTTTTGCCCCTTAACACTTACTGCATAGAGTGTATTATATATATAACCCCTTAATATACACCCTTTCCTAAACATTTTAAATGAATTCATCATCAATTAAAGGATGACTCCGATTTTGGAAATATTTTTTTGGCGTATTAATTACAAATAGTCAACAATAGAACTACAAGACAGTGCCTAAAATGTTTAATTCAAACTTTGAGTTGTAGTAAACATTTATGTAATAGTGTAAGAGTACCATAAGATACTGTGTATACCAAACTTCCGGATCCGGAATCTTATAAACAGTCTGTGATTTTCTATATAAGGACTTGATTTAAAAGACTAGCTATTTCACATAGTGATTAGTATGTGACAAAATCATGTAGATGGCAAAACCACCGATTTTTGTTTGAAAATTGAGGGCGCCATCCCTCATGAATATCTTCGGCAGCCTTTAAGTGGGTGGCCATTTCATCATCAATTAGTGTGAACATACAAAGGGTAAAATAATAGACCTGGGAAACCGATTATTTACAGACGCGTATTGGGATGGTGGTGATCCCCTAATGACCCCTTGAGGTGACTTGACCTTGACCCTGTAACTTCACCAATATTCACAAATTCATTAATTTAATTTTACGTGTTAACAACTTTACAATGATCATATGATTGAGTTTTCAACTCAAATCCCAAATCCAAGCAATGTAGGGATTTGACCTTTGCACTCATAACGTGAGCCCCTGGGTCACGAATAGGGTCACTGTATTTTTTCTGTATTTACTATTCCGAGGATTATTCCTTTGTCAAATTTCAGTTCAATCGGAGTTTGTTTGTAATTTTGACCTTTGCCGAAAAAAGTTTGACCTTTGGTCTGAGAACTATCATAGACTCTTTCTACTATTCATGTACATCACTGTAGTAATAACGGGCTTTATCTGCGCTCTATAGGCTGAGATAATCCAATTTTTGGTCTTATTTTTAAAACATTTTTTGGGAAATTGACCTTTGAGCACCACCCCTAATGACCTTTGATATCCCGGTATAAAAAAAAAACCCTGAGGTACACAACAAAAATGCATTGTTCCAATACAAATACAATAAACAAATTTCTACTATGCTTAGTTTTTCCTGGAGATAAATTTTTTCTTGAATTATTTACCTTTAAAACCGTAATGACCTAACTGACCTTTGACCAGCCAAATAAAAATACCTTGCATACACCAGGTAACATGAATGCATATCTGTAAGTTATTCCCTGTACTATGTTTGACTTTTGAGTAAAAATTTTTGAATATTTTGGAATATTTTTTGATTTTTTTGACCGGAAGTGACCCCTTAATGACCTTTGATCCTGAAACTAGACCTGTCGAGACCCGAGACCCTGCATATAACAATACATGTGGGCTCTAATGCGTCACTCTGTTACGTAAATTTGTAAGGACAGCGTTTTCTTGTTTGAATTTTTTCACAATTTTTGGCTTTCAACGAAAAGCCCCCTTAATGACCTTTGACTCTTATCCCTGAACACCCCTATATGAAGCAAGGTCAGTGGTTCCTCGGAACCAGTTTGGTTGATATCGTCGTAATCCTGTAGAAGAAGAATTTTTGACAATTAAAATTACATTTTGAAGCCTGTGGCCATCAGGTCAAAGGTCGGACAGGGGTCAATGTCATATGGCATAAATGGGACGGGTAAGCGGTGATTTGATGTAAGTCTAGTCGAAATACGTCAAATGATGAATGAACTAGACGCAGTTGAAGTGTTGCCAGAAGAAAAGAAAGAAACTAGTCATGCCTGAGACATACACCAAGGCGGGCCTAATTAGGAATGGTGGACTCCCTATGTTGGCTCTTTAAGTGACTTTGACCCCTGAACTTGACCAATATGTCACAATTCATTAAATGTTTTTTACGTGTTAACCGTTTGAGGAACGTTTAATATTATTGAGTTTCACCTAAATCCAAGCATGTCAGGAAATTGACCTTTGCCCTCTATACGTGACCCTTGGGTCCACGAATAGGTTTCAATCAACTGTTTTTGTTCTGTATTTACGGATTATCACGAGATTATCCGGTCAAATTTCGGTTTCAATCGGAGCTTGTTTGTAAAATTTTGACCTTTGACCTTGAACTTTGACTTTGGGGTCGAGACTAATACAGACCTCTGCTACATAAATTGTACCATCACATGTAGTAATGACGGGCTTTATCTGTCCTCTCTAGGCCCTAAGATAAATCCAATTTGGGTCTTAATTTTAGCAATTTTTTGCAAATTGACCTTTTGACCCCCTTACTGACCTTTGCTCCCGGTAATTAAAAAAACCTCGTATACACAACAAAAATGCATTGTTCAATGCAAATAAAAAATGCTACTATGCGGATTTCTGGGAGATAAAAATTCTGAATTTATTTCCCTTAACCCCGGGAAATGACCTTAAATGACCTTTGACCTCCCAAAAAAAAAAAACTTAAAAATACCTTGCATACCCCATGTAACATGAATGCAAATCTGCAAGTTAGGCCCCTGTTACTATGTTTGGGTTTTGAGATAAAAACATGAACATTTTGGAAGATTTTGGTTTTGACCGAAGTGACCCATTAATGACCTTTGATCCTGACACTGTGACAACCCCAAGACCCTGGCTAGTAACATTACATGTGCTCTAATGACTCACTCTGCTACGTATTTGTAAGGACAGCGTTTTTTGATATTTGTCACAATTTTTGGCTTTCCCAAACCGTAAATGACCCTCCCTTGAATGACCTTTGACTCCTTATTCACCGAACACCCATATGAAGCAAGGGTCAGTGGTCTCTTTGAACCAGTTTGGGTTGATATCGGCTAATCCCTGTATCAGAGATATTTTTGACAATAAATTACATATTTGAAGCCTGTGGCCCACTCAAAGGTCAGACGGGTCAATGTCCAATGACAATAATGGGACGGTCAAGCGGTCATTTGATGTAGTCTAGTCAAACTTTACAAATCTGACTGAATAGACGGCAGTTGAAGTGTTGATAGAAAGAAAGAAAGAAAGAAAGAAAAGAAGAACGAACGCTCAAAACAGAACAAGCGGCGGACGGCCGTCTGTAAAGAAGAAGAAGAAGATAACGCATCAAACAGAACAAGGTGCCTGAAATGCCCGCCTGGTAAGAAGAACCCATCAAAACCAGAACAAGACGGCTGACGGCCGTCCTTTAATTTCCTTTGAATATCTCTATCTCTCTATAATACCCACATATATGTTTGGCAAATGAAGAAATTGTAACGTAATGTAATTTTTCACCTTCGTGAAGTTTATCGTTCTATGTATTTGTATACCTTTTTTCCATAATTTTATTTCCAATATTTACTACAGCACAAAAGATCACAATTGTTGTAATAAAACAATTGGATCTATTCATTCATGTCCTTATTGTTCAATTTTATTTGTATTAGGTTTTTATCGTTCCAAGAATCAAATCCCTTCAAACCCAACATTTTAATCATTGTTATGTACTTCTGTATTCTATATTTAGTAGTAAAGCAAATAAATACGTATAAATGGTATTTTTAACACCACACAATCGTTCCAAACAGTAGAAAATGCTCATCTCATTTATTTCTAAACATCTAATCTAAATTTTAAAGAAGTGGTAATGAAACATTCTACTGTTTCATTACTTATAATTGCTGTCGTTTTGCTTAAGAACAGAAACGGTTCTACATGTACATTGTCAGATAACGTTGTTCACTATTTCATATTATTGGCGATATGTTGGCATATTAACATCATACATCCAACTTTTGAAGAAGGATAATGTTATTTGCTGTTTCCTACCAATGAATAAAACAGAAAAAAACGTTATCCGATATATCTGTAGACATGCAGTGGTGAACTTCATTTGGCACTCGTTGGTTCAGATCATCAAGGCAACATAATGAACGATTCCATCAGTACACCCGCGTATGGAAGCACAAGTGTATCACTTTCCTTATCCCTAGATAAGGAAGCCTTTATCTCCAAATAACACTCCGTTAACTGGAGATAACGCTTCGTTAACTGGAGATAACACACCTGAACCACAAATAACGCGCCTTATCTAGGGTTAAACAAATCTGAACCCCAAATAACGCGCCTTATCTTAAGTTAACAAAGCTTATCTCGAGATAAGAAAGCTGAACCCTAAATAACGGTCCTTATCTTGGGTTAACAAAGCTGAACCCAAAACAACGGCCCTTATCTAGGGTTAACAAAGCTGAACCCCAAATAACGCACCTTATCTTAAGTTAACAAAGCCTATCTCGAGATAGCAGAGCTGACCCCAAATAACGAACCCTTATCTGGGTGTTGGTATTGTTACCAGTTAACAGAGTTTATCTCGGGATAAGGTCTCTTATCTCGAGATAAGGCGCCCTTATCTCCAGATAAGAAAGGTGAACCCCAAATAACGCACCTTATCTGGAGTTAACACTCCTTATCTAGGGTTAGCAAAGCTGAACCCTAAATAACGGTCCTTATCTTGGGTTAACAAAGCTGAACCCAAATAACGGTCCTTATATAGAGTTAACAAAGCTTATCTAGAGATAACAAAGCTGAACCCAAATAACGGTCCTTATCTTGAGTTAACACTCCTTATTTGGAGTTAGCAAAGCCGAACCCCAAATAACGGGCCCTATCTGGAGATAACAAAGCTGAACCCCAAATAACGACCGTTTTTTTTGGGGTTCAGCTTTGTTAACCCCAGATAAGGACCGTTATTTGGGGTTCAGCTTTGTTATCTTGAGTTAACTGAGCGTTATTTGGAGATAAGGGGCCTTATCCCTACATTGTTAAAAAATTTCCGTAAATTAAGAAAACAGATTTTCCGTAAATTTACGGAAAATCTGTTTTAGAAAACAATAATAATAAGAAACAAAAAACATAAAAAATTTTAATTTACGGAAATATTTAAAAAAATTCAGGCAGCAATATTTCCGGACTTTTTTTTTGGTTCCGTTATTTTTAATTACGGAAAAATTCTGTTAAAATACACATTTTTTTCCGTAATATGAGACAAATTTCTGTAAAATTACTGTCAAAGTTCCGTTAATTGACAGAAATTTCTGTAAATTTACCCTAAAAATGTCTGGAAATACTGCTGCCAGAAATTTTTTTAACCGTGTAGATAAGGTTTCTTATCTAGAAATAAGCTTTGTTAACCCCAGATAAGGACCGTTATTTGGGGTTCAGCTTTGTTAACCCCAGATAAGGACCGTTATTTGGGGTTCAGCTTTGTTATCTCCAGTTAACGAAGCGTTATCTCCAGTTAACGGAGTGTTAGTTGGAGATAAGGCTTCCTTATCTGAAATTAACAAAGCTTATCTCGAGATAGCAGAGCTGAACCCCAAATAACGACTACGTCATCAAGTCCGCGAGTCGGCAAAATTGGAAATTTCCACAGAAAATAGGCGAAAATCCAATTTTGCGCTAAAAAAGGTAGGAATATCGGATTTTCATGCGGTTTTCAGCTCTAAATGATGGCAAAAAATAGTTTTACATAAACATAGAATTTTAGAGCCATACTGTGCATAATATTTTCAAAAATGCACCAAAAATATCCTTGGGTGGCACCCTTACCCTTGTTTCGCTAACATGACCAGAAAGGATGAGAGAATGATTACCTAGATTCCTAGAAGTTTTTTACGCAAGCTTTTGGCATTTTAGCGCACCGGAGTGAAGTTCACCCCCCCCCCCCCCCCCCCCCCCCCTTGGTAAGACGAGGGTTAATATCTTTTCTGGACTTTTTTCGGCAATTTTGAAAAGCGCCTCTTGCACGTTTTTATCAAAACTCATATTGATTGGAATAGCATTAAAATAATTTCCATTAATCCTCTTCCAACCAAGGGTTTTTCTACTACATTCACGACAGGGGGCGGGTGGTTACCGCCCCTGATGTTTTTCGTATTTAAGGGACAAACATCATCTTGTTTGCTATCAGTGTGTACCTACATATGTCCTTTCTTCAAATGAAGTACAAACATATCAAGTTTTAACAATATAACGTCATAGTGACGTCACAATAAAAGCAAACTACTTCCAAGTTATTTGTAAGCAAATCAATGGTTTTCGCCATTCATGCTAGCAAAATTGGTATTTATTTGGCGATGATGGGTGCCAAAGTAAACATACACATGTTATTATTCTAAGAACCGAATATATTGCATTTAGTGAGTTAATACAGAGATAATGCATGTGTAGCAGGACATCCTAACTTCGTAAGCCTATCCAAATGATTTTTTAGTATGGTGCATATGCTATAAAAAATTACGGTTTGGTGTAAAATATATTAAAACTTTTACGTTTATAGTGTTATATAGCCTCCATTTTTGTGATTAAAAATATTAATATTACTTTCTCAATTTTATTTGAGAAAAGATTTCTCCGGGGAAAAGTACTTTGTTTTTTTTTATTAAAAATTGAGATCAGGGGATTCCCAAGTGCTATATTGAGCTCACACCTGTTGTTTACAACTAGATAGATTGCACATGGGAATTCCCCAAGATGTAAAACTTAGAAACTGAGTCAACTTGTTTATATGCTTTGAGATCAAAACATTCCCCATGAAGTTATGTGAAATGATGCAATTCAGATGATGTAATTTTTGTGAAATCTGATTTGACAGTGCTAGGTTATGTTTATGCATGATGATGATGTAATGATTATTGTTAGAAAGGGGAATCTAGCTGTGAGAAGTTAAATATTTGTCACTAGAAAGACTCTCGGCCAGCAGTAGAAACCAGGAAGCTACACAGTATAGTTATAGCTAGTTTTAATCTACAATAATGGTAGATTTGAGTTTTACATATTGCCAGGATTTATAATATATTGGATGCCGCCGGAGCTTGATAGGTAATTTTGTCTGCTGTCGTCTTTTAAGGAAGAAAAGCTTCAGTTTAGGAATCAAAAGGGGATTCCAGTTTGTGGTCCTATATGAGGAAATTAGCGACAGACTGATGGTGGTAGAATACCGGGATTGTATTGCAGAATATTAGTGTCGTCGAGGGAAAACCCCGTCGTCTAGAACTGCTGGACAAAATTACCTTCAAGACTCAGAAGATTCGCATGGAATATACCATGGATATTTATGTGAACTTATGCGCTGTCATTTTGGAGTCTTCGCTGTGAGGACATATCATCGTTGAACTGCAACGCTTTCAACATAGGACACTAGTGAACTCTAAGTATCCTATCCTAACTAATTGTGTGTAATTTTAATATATGTAATATTGTTTTGGGACATACCAAATTCTTGAACCATTCTGATTAAAAATCATTAAATCTGTGTTATATTATAAAAGTCAGATCACTTGTGCTCAAGGCTCATTTATTTGTGTTTGAAAGGTATTTCTGACCTTTGACATCCACGAGACGTCATAACAATAGTTTGTTGTAAAATTATGCAGTGAATGTGATTGGAAACCTGTAAAGGCTGTTGGGGATTTTGTTAGCAGAACTAGCTGTTGTCAGGATTAATCTGTATAATTTACCGTATTTTCCTGTTCTAGTACTTAATCGTATAATTGAAATTCATAATATTGTATAATAGTGTTGATATTCTTTAAAATTCAAATAAGAGCTCAATACAACTTTTAATTGAGTCATAATAGGCATGGAAAATTGGACATAAAAATTACAGTATACACCGTCATTTTCACTTTTTTCATTATTTTCTTGTAAATTACACTGTAATTATTCAGTGTGACTTTTTCATCATGTTGGCTGAGGGTGGTCTACACGATCATGGGGTTATTAATTGTGTTCATATAATGCTTTCTTCCTCACATGGGTGCATATCAACAAAAACATCTATAATTTTTCAGTTAAATCAGTCCAGCCGTTTGGATAGTAGAAGCAGAATTAATTAGTTCATAGGACAACGTGGTCGGCCACACTTGGAGATGTTTTTGTTCATATAACATGAAAAGGAATTACTTTCTGGGACATTTCCATGAACTTTCTTCTGATACCAAAATCTTAATTTAATGGAGAAAAGTAAATGACGAGGTTATCGATCAGGTTACCCACCTTTAAGTTGAAAATATCTTTTCATGAATTTCTCGGTATTAAAAAATGGGTGAAGGCCTCGTATATCACTAGTAAAAGTATCACTAGTAAAATTAACAAACAAGCCTCAAAACAGAGGTTATGGAAAATTCATAATACTGTATGATAATGTTGATATTCTTTAAAATTCGAATAAGAGCTCAACTTTCATGTATAATGTGCTTGACTATTCTCAAAGATTAATAACTTTCACTCTTCTCTAAAAATTACATACAGTGATCACTCCGATGGTGTGAAGTCGAAAGCGTTTGCTTTCAATAAAGTAAAATTAACTATTAAATTGGTCAATTTTACGGTAAATTGCACTGTTTTTATATTAATATTTGTCCTTAAGAGTAAAAATAATGAAATTCACCCACTATCAAAGGGTGAAATTACACTCCAAAAACAGATTAGTCGGCGGGGAGCTCTCCAAAATCATTGGTAAATTTTGACACAGTTTGGATCAAATTTAATCACAATTTGATAATTTTGATACCAAAATTAGTTAAAAAGTTGACAATATCTTGATTGGTTTCCCCACTGACATATTTTCCATATCAAAATGTCCAATTTGTTTAAGTGTGTACGGTCCTTTTCTCTTTCTCTTTCACGACGTTCTTTCAAGTTTTTGAAGTCCTTGGATTAATTTGAAACAATTTGAAGTAACTTGAAACAATTTAATTTGCTTATTATTTTCAATTGATATTGTATGGAGTATAGATAAAATCTAGAACGCTTCTAGTCAGGAGGAATTGTGGGCACAGGGTGGAAGTGGAGTACAGACTTTTTCTATCGATTGATTTTTGTTTATAAGGACCTAAGCCAATAATTTCTGGAGGGTGTGCACAATTTCGTACACTGGCATTTTCTAGAAATCCAATATGGCTGCTACCACTGGCAAATGTTTCAATTCAAATGGCCATAATTTTATGTTCTATATCCAGGATTTTAAAACACGCGGAATCTACTGTACAGGTTCTTGATGTGATTGATCACCAAATACCATCGAATCCAATATGGCCACCCGAAATACAATATGCCCGAATCATCCAATTGACCATAAATCATCAGGTATTGTGTGATAGAGGCAAATCTGGACTATATACAGTAGGAACTCATATCTAGCATGTCAAATGGTGTACACAGGCTTAAACCAATCAAGATGGCAGCTAATATGATGCCTTTAAGATCTTTAAAACTACAAATTGTCTATATTCATAATATATTGGCCGCCATTTTGAATTTTAAGCATGTTGTCAACAAACAAACACACCAGCCGATAGTTTGTAATGTTCAAAGACATAGATCTAAACACCTTTAATTTTAAACTTTAATAATCATTTTGGATGCTATAACTAACTACAATAAGAGTATTCGTAAGTTATAGGTTGTAAAGAGTAAAAGGACAGCCATTGACATTTGTGACATGTTACCTCGTCTACCGAAGGGGGGGGGGGGGGGGGTGGTACCACCCCACCCTTAGGTTTTTCCCCGCTTGCTAAACCCCATTTTTGTGCCAAATTATTTTAATGTAATGTCAATTGACAGTTCATCCTTTTTAATCAAAAACAAACATCCACCGGGGTATAGGTAAGATACAGGGTGATCCCAAAGTGATCGATAGGGGGGTGGAAACCACCCCTCCGGAAGAGAAGTACCCAACATGCCTAACACAACCACAGGAAACACAGACACTTGTGTGTGGTACCAATAGATAGCTATGGTCCTCCTCTTTCATTGATACCAAAATGAGTACCAACATGCTAGTATTACGTCAGAATTACGTCATTAAGTTCGCATGTCAGCAACAACTGTCAATTTCCATGGACACACAAAGTGAAAACATTAATTTTCGCCAAAAAGGTTAGGAAAATCAGATTTTCATGCGTTTTGACTCTACTTGATGGGAAATGAACTAGTTTTATATAGGTCATCATTTAGAGCTATAATAGGTGTTTGAGTCGCTAAAATTGCGAAATTCAAATTCCAAGCCCTAATTCAGTATTTCGTACTTCCTCAACATATGACGCATGGTGACGTCATAATGGAGATAGTACTGATTTTGGTACCAATGGAAAGAAGAAAATCTAAGCTATCCTGTTTCAAATTTACAGAATCGGGGGTCAGTAACGAAATCAACCCCCCCCCTTCGGGAGTTGTGTTACAAAAAATGCTCCAGGTAGAAGAGGGTTAACGCGAAACAAAAAAAATGTCACAATAGGGATGTCAAATTGTCAAATGACTTGATCCCAACCTTCATTTACAACTTTCCCCAGTAATACCACACTAATTAGTTGTGTAATACAATAATAAGGATATAATATAGGTTTTAAATATCTTTAAAGGCGGCTATATTGGCTGCCATCGTGAAATAAAATTTCGATTACAGAGAAATGCCAAATAAGAGGTTCTCGTAAACCAAATACATAAAAACATAAGTGTGTAAAGCATAAAAACATTCGTATGACACTAGATACAAGCCTTTACACTGAAAAATGTGGAGAACCATTGACGTGGCCTGGATGCTTTCGCAATGGCCATTCTAGAGGATGTTAAAGATATTGTTGCAGATAGTGTTCAATTGTAACAGCTTTTGGACACCTGCAGAACACATTTTTATGTTTCAGCATTAATTCTGCATATCGACATGGGTATACTGGAGGAATTAAGTCATTTTAATGATTCCGAGCGCATATGGACTTTTGAGCCCTATTGGATTTTTGTGGCAAGTTGATGAAAATCAATCATTAACACTTCATCGTGCTTAAATACACCGGAGAACCGCAACACATTGTTCTCATATCAGAAATCCTTAAGAAATTTTTAGTGAATTTTGGACATGGAAGCAGCCATATTGGATTTTTAAAAATGCACTGAGGCAAATTTGCACACCCTTCAAAATTATGGCTTAGGTTATAATAACTAAGAAAATATATTCGATAGAAAATAAAAGTCTGTAATCCATTTCCATCTTCGGACTGTGTGCGCATACTTCTACCTGATATTCGGGTCCCAGAACGCAGCCGCCCCTCACAGACAAGTGGGGTAGGTGGAGAGGCCGATGTGGGGGACCGAACATAGCCGTAATTTGTCGGCATATTCTAGCCCTGTTTTAAATTAAAGAATTAACCCAAATTAGTAACTCTTTACGATATCACATGTGTTTAAAACTAAAATTAGTTGATTTAATACATCCACAACTCTAGAAAAACGTTACCTGAACCTTCTGCACCATTCGTGTATTATTTGATCTGCGTTACATCGATCAATGTTTCACATTTTAACTAGTGGACCTATATTGTAATACTGGACACATCTAAGAATATATTTATGACTGAAACTCTGTTGAAAGCTTATGAATTCATCCAATTCCCTTCACATCTAACGGCAAGATTACTATGTACCCCCCCCCACTCGAAGTTCTACTGTAACAAAATTATTTTTTACATTTGGATTTATATTATTTAAAAAAAAAAAAAAAAAAAAAAAAAAAATCTGTTTCCTGTAGAATTTTAAAGGAGGGGTAAATATGGAAAACTCTTCCCTATTGACTCCTGCCAAACGAGAATACAATTAAAAAAATTAGAAAAACAGTTTGTTCAAATCACTCATCCGTCGGAAAACACATGCATTTTTCTCTGCAAAGACAAACATTTCTTGATCACCGAGTCGGGCCATGAGACTTGTATGTTTTGGTATTTGTTGTTTTGTTTTGGACAGTTTTGTTTTGTTTTTTTTGTTGGTTGTTGTTTGTTTTATCCTTGAAATCGGTTTTACTGACCTTTAAAAAAATAAAATAACCAAATGTTAACTGTGAATCTTGCAAGTCTGAGCAGTATAGGTTTTGCACACTTATAGGTTCCATGTATTTATTTAGATGGTCATCTGATGGCCTTTGTCAGTTGTGTATAATTGCTATTTAGTTACTAATTATGTGTATTTTAATAGTTTTGGTATGAATTAGAAAGTTTGAATTCAATGACCAAGAATGCATGTCATCGATAGTCGTCTTCCCACGTCGTTGAAACTTTTCAGTAATCATTGAGAGCCCATACCAATTCAAAAATTTATTTAATTTCAAAAAAATGAAAAGAATGCCGCAAAACTCATACCATCGATTTATAGTCATATTTTAAATTCGCATGACCGTTTATGCCCAACTATTGTTTTAATTAAATACACAGTCAATTATTTTAAATAGTTAAACATAAAAAATGCCCTAAATTGCCACTGTAAAGACCAGCGTGTCTAGATTTTAAAAAAAAATGTGTTAAAACCTAATAGATAAAAGGAGCCATTTTATTCCTTTCACAAAATGTTGCGTTCACTTCGTGTCTTAAAAAATACGATCGTCTTTGAAATCAAAATACAGTAGAAACGCTAGAAGAATTAAACAGCTTCAACGGGAAATTCAAACTATAGAAACACTTGCTGATAAAAGCGGTTGATTTCAATTGTATCGAATGAAAATTGCACGAGTGACAATATAACACGTGCGAATGTGTACAGCGTACCCCATAGGCCGTTCAGCAATACTTTATGTTTAATTGAGATATCAAACTATAGTAGATTATCAAATTACTTGAGACTCAGTGCATATTTGGACGTTGTAAATTTTTTGATATGGGTTCAATCCCAGGCCATGCAGAGTCTAGGCCTTTGTTGTTTTGGGCCCCCCTTACAAAACATATTGTGCCCATAGTACAAAGTTTAAGGCTTACTGGAAACTGATGCATTCGTTAGTACAATGGTCTGTGATGATTGAAAGGACTTATGCCATTGCTGACCGGGATGTCAAATCCGTTTTGCGCTATCTCTTAAAACAAGGTTGGCCATTTTTTGATGACCAATAAAAAGCTTAATTGTGTTATGTGTATGTGCATCGATATAAGAAGGCATTATTTCTCCAATGCTGTGATAAGGAATGAGATTTTGCAGTGTCAAAAGTAAGTTATGTTCAAAATAAACAACGTTTAATGAAATAACTGCTGGGTATTTTCATCCTGATCCTTCAATTGAAACATCCATCTATTTTAGATGTGGCTAACGTAGTTGAGGTCAAATTTATTTGCAGCAATTAATATATAGTGTATGAGTTCATAAAACTTTTTAACTGGTGGCCATTAAAAATTCCTCTTACCTCTCAAAATAAAGGGTCCAAAAAAAAAAATTCGAAAAAATTCTCATGTTTGCACCGCTAAGGCTTTTATCAAAACATCCCAGATGTTTCTTGGTACAAAAAAATGTGAAATTTCAATTTCCTAGGAGCAATACGAAATTCGGCCTATGTTTCGATTGAAATAAAGCACAAAATCCACCTTTTGTTTTATTTTAAGTTATTTTTTTTTTTTTTTCAGCCAAATAATAAAGGGGGGGGGGGTGTGTTGGGGCGGAGGGGGGGTTTGGTGTTCTTTCTCTTTTCCTTTTTTTCTCTTAAGGGGTTTGGGCCGGGGTTTGGTTGGGGGGGTTTTTTTTTTTTTTTTTTTTTTTTTTTTTTGGGGGGGGGGTCCTATCTCCTTGGGGTTTTTTGGGGGTTGGGGGGGTGGGGGAGGTTTGTATAGGAGATCTAATAATCTATGAAATCCCTACATATCAAGAAAATATAGATGACTTGAATCTCTCATTGCACCTAGTCGTGATGCTATGGAGTCTTTAGATAATATTCTATAAGAAAGCTAAATTTGATCTTTCTGCTGCTGTTTATGTTCCAAAAATCGGAGCAAAAAATCGGTTCCAAAGTTAAGTGATCGAAGGCGCGATATTTTTTAATATTCTTTGCATTTTATTGTTTTTCAAGTGGCTCTTTTTAGGTTGTATTAAGTAAAAAAATTATAACTTCAAAAATAAAGCAAATTGTACCATCAAATACCACCAAAATGGGGAATTAAAAATTTGTAATATTAACTACACTTTTTAGAATGTTAAACAGTGTAGCTAATTGCATAAGAATTAAAAACAGTGTTCTAAAAAGTGTTTCTAGTGTTGTTTTCTCCCAAAAATGGCATTTCAAATTATCCCGGTATAATGTATTGGAAACTGTTTGAATGAAAATAGCGCTCTACATGAATTTAGGGATAAACATCCTGCATTGTTTTATAATATGGAAAATTACATCATCCTTCCTAAAAAAAAATCAAAAATGGAGTTAAACTTCACGTTTTCGTGTTTAGTGGCCTAAATAATGCCAAGTGGGGACAAAGTGACAAAAGGACTTAGGTTATCCTAAACTTCATGTGTTTAGGCTTATTAATTGTGTTTGGGAGACAGGGAACACCCCGGGGTAAAAACACTAACAAATCACAGATGCCGTCATTATTATGAAAATGAGATGAACTTGGATTTTTTTTTGGCATCGTCTAGTTCGTACAAGGGGTTGTGTTGATGTACCCCCATCAATGATCAGAGTTTTGGTAAATTTAAAAGTGGCGCAAAGTGGGTTTTCAGAGGGAGGGTTACATATGAGCAACCTTACAGGCGTCCCCCCGAAACAATTGTTAAACCTCGGGACAGAGGCATTTTATAAAAAAAAACATAAGTACGCATGGGTCTTAGTTTGGTATGCCTATTAAAGCCCAATAAAAAGCTTTTATTTGCTGTTAATTCATTTAAAAGGAGAGTTCAAAATGGATTGGTCCGAATAGTAGGTTACATTTGTAAGATTGCGGGAAACGTGCTTTTGTAAAACATAGTCAACTTGAAAGTGTTGACTGACATTGAACTACTGAAGACATTGACGACACATTTAATAAAACTTCATTTAAATAAAAAATGAGTTTTGTCGTTATGCTCAGTGTCTTGATATGTGTTTTTAAAAAATAATGATTGAATCCACTTTCATTAGCAGACTTATCAATAAATTACATAGAAAAACCAAACCAAACAATGAGCGCTTCCGTATTTCATTCCTTTTTGATACAATTACAAATGAAGAGAGCCGCTCATTACTGAATGTGACGTCATATTTGTTGGGGGAGTTTTTTTTTTTGTGTTCAGTTGGGAGATTTTTTTGAAATTCGGTAGTGTGTGTCATGAAGTTCGCGAAACTTTTTTAGAACTAGGTGGTCAAAATTATAAGAGCAATGATAATGGGAAACTCCGGTATGTTACTCGCTATCGGAAGCTGAAAAAAAACAGACGTTAAATAAGAATTTCCGTTGTTGAGTTTTGGGGGTTGTTTTTATGTCAGACGTTGCGCCATGAGTCAACCAGGAAATTGAGGGTTGAAAAAAGTACTCCTAAATATCGTAGATTATGCACGATATAATTGACCAGTGAGATGTACATCTGTGTCGTATGGCACGCTCCGAGGTATCAAATCACGGCGAGTTTCATGCGCTGTATATCGAGTTTTACCCCGCTATATGTCGAGTTTACAGCGCAGCCTATCCAGTTTGAACTTATATGTGCCGAGTTCGAAATCATGTCCAGAAATAAATCATGTCCAGAATAAAAAATCATGCGAGTTTTAAAAAACTGGACATGATTTTTTCTCAACATGCGCAAATCGACATGTTTTTTCTCAACATGAGCAAACTCGACATGATTTTTTTCTAAAAAATGGCAAACTCGACATTGATTTTTTCTCACATGAGCAAATCGAATGGATTTTTTTCACATACACCAAAAATCATGTCGAGTTTCCTCATGTTGAGGCAAAAAATCATGTGAGATTTGGAAACTGGACATGATTATGTCAAACTCACCATATAGAGAGCAAAACTCGACATGATTTTTGGTGTATGTGAAAAAAAATCCCATGTCGAGTTTGACTCATGTTGAGAAACAAAATCATGTCGAGTTTGCTATGTTTAGAAAAAAAAATCATGTCGAGTTTCTCATGTTGAGGAAGAAAAAAACATGTCGAGTTTGCTCATTTGAGGAAAAAAATCATGTCCAGTTTTTTTAAACTCGGCATGATTTATTCTGGACATGTGATTTATTCTGGGACATGATTTATGAAAATCGGCACCATAGAGTTCAAACTGGATGGCCAGCGCGTGAAACCTCGACATATAGCGGCGGTAGGTAACTCGATATACAGCGCATTGAAAAATCGCCATGAGTTTGTACCGGAGCGTGCAATACGACACCGATAGTACATCTCATGGTCAATTTATGTGATAATCTAACGATTATTTAGGGTACTTTTCAACCACTCAATTCCGGGTTGACTCAGGCCGGCAACGTTACTGAAAAAAAAACAACACCAAAAAATCAACAACGGAAAGTCTTATTTAATTTCTGTTTTTCAGCTTCCGATAGCCGAGAAAACATAACGGATTTTCCCATTATCATTGCGCGTAGTACCTTGTGACACAAGTCTAAAAAAAGTTTCTTCGAACGTCATGAACACACAAATACAGAATTTTATTAAAAAAAAAATCTCCCCAAGCTGGTATCACAAAATATTGACGTCACATCAGTACTGAGAGTAATGAGCGGGCGCTCTTCATTGTAAATTGTATTGAAAGAAGCGAAGGAAATAGGAAGCGACTCATTGTGTTTTCTTGGTTTGGTTTTTCTATGTAATTTTAGTGATAGTCTGCAATGAAAGGGATTCAAATCATTTATTTAAAACACATATCAAAGTAACACTGATCATAAAGACAAAACTCATTAGTTTTATAATGAAAGTTTAGAAATGCGATCGTCAATGTCTTCAGTAGGATCAATAGTCAATCAACAAACTTTCAATTTGACTATGTTTACAAAATCACGTTGTTCCCGCAATCTGACCAATGTTAACCAATTACTATTCGGACCAATCCAATTTTTGCAGTCTCCTTGTGATGAATTAAACAGCAAATAAACGCTTATTTATTTGGCTTTACGAGCATACCAAACAAAGACCCCTGCGTACTTATGTTTTTTTAATAAAATGCATCTGTCAAGAGGGTTAACATCTGTTTCGGGGGACAGCCCCTGTAGAGGGTGATCATATGGAACCCTCCCCCTCTGAAACACTTTTGCCACTTTAATTTACCAAAACTCTGATCATTGATGGGGTACATCAACACAACCACTTTTGTAACGAAACTAGACGATTGCAAAAAAAAATCCAAGGTATCTCATTTGCATAATAATTGACGGCCCATTGTGATTGGGTTAGTGTTTGTACCCGGGTTTGTACCTGTCTCCAAACAAAATTCATAAGCCTAAACACCTGAATTTTGGGATAACATAGTTCACTTTTGTCAAACTTGTGTCCCACTTGCCATTATTTAGGGCCAACAAACCCGAAAAACGTGAATTTAAATAAAACTTCTTGATTTTTTTTTAGGGAAGGATGGATGTAATTTTCAATATATAAAAACAATTGAAGGAATTATCCCTAAATTCATGTAGAGCGCTATTTTCATTCAAATTACAGTTTCATACATGATACCGGGATAATTTGAAAAAAAAAAAAACAATTGAAATGGGCATTGAGGGACAAACAACACTTAGAAACACTTTTTAGAAACACTGTTTTTAATCGTATGCAAATTAGCTACAGTAAACATTTCTAAAAGTGTATTTAAGATTACAATTTTAATGTCACCAGTTTTTGGTGGTTATTTGATGGTACAATTTGCTATTTTGAAGTTATAATTTTTTACTTAATTAAACGTAAACTAAGCCAACTTGAAAAACAATAAAATGCCAAAAGATATAAAAATCTATCCGCCTGCGATTGCACTGAACTTTGGAACGATGTGCTCGATTTTTTGCTGAAAATAAAAGCAGCAGAAAGATCAAATTTAGTGCTTCTTATAGGAATAATATCTAAAGACTCCAATAGCATCACTACATAGGTTGCAATGAGAGATTCAATCATCTATATTTTCTGTAATGTAGGGGATTTCATATGAGATTAGATAGATCTCCTACCTTTTTATTGGCTGCAAAAATAACTTAAAATGAAAACAAAAAGGTGATTGATGGCGTATATTTAATAGAAAACATAGGCCGAATTTCGTATTTGCTCCTATAGGAAATTAAAATTTCACATGTTTTTGTAAAAAGAAAACAGCTGCGGGATGTTTTTGATTTAGAGAAGCCTTAGACCGGGTTTGCAAACATCAGCTTTCGAATTTTTTTTTGGACACCGTTAGGAGAGGTAAGAGGAATTATTTTAATGCCACAGGTAAAAAGTTTATGATACTCATACAATATATAGTAATGTAGCTGCAAATAAATGTGGACCTAAAATACATTAGCCACATCTAAAATAGATGGATGTTTCAATAAGGATTCAGATGGATGAATACCAGCATTTATTTCATTAACGTTGTATGTGAACATAACTTACTTTGACACTGCAAAATATCATTCCTTATTCACAGCATTGGAGAAATAACGCATTCTTAAATCAATGCAACATTAAAAATATTAGCTTTTATTTGGTCATCAAAAAATGGGCCAAACTTTATTAATAGATTAGCCGCAAAACGGATACATCCCGGTCAGCAATGGCATAAGTCCTTCAATCATCAACAGCCATGTATAACTGAATGCATCAGCTTCCAGTAGCCGATTACAGGAACTTTGGACCATGGTCACATTATGTTTTGTAAGTCACAAGCCTGGTCTCTGCATGGCCGGGATTGAACCCAATCATGTTACAACAGTCCAAATATGCAAGGCGTCTCACGTAATTTGAAATCTACTATAGTTGATTACGCAATTAAACATAAAAGTATTGGAACGGCATATGGGGTACGCGGTACACATTAGCAAGTGTTATAGGGTCACTGTGCATTTTCGCATTAGATACAATTGAAAGTCAATTGAAAACCGCTTTTTCACGCAATTTTCAATTTTAAATTTCCGGTTGAAATCTGTTTATTCTTCTAGCGTTTCTACTGTATTTTGATTTCAAAGGCGAACGTGTTTTACGAACACGAAGTGAATGCAACAGTTGTGAAATGAATAAAATGATCTTTTATACTATTAGTTTTAACAAATTTTTAAAATCTAGACACGCTGGTCTTACACTTGTGAATTTAGGGGCATGTTTTATGTTGTAAACGATTTACAAATAAATTGACTGTGTATTTAATTATAAAACAAGAGTTGGGCATAAAACGGTCATGCAGAATTTAAAAATATGACTATAAATCGATGGTATGAGTTTGCAGCAGTTATTTTATTTTTTGTGAAATTAAATACATTTTGAATATGGATGGGTCTCAATGATACTGAAAAAAGTTAAGCGAAGGGGGAGAAGACGAATATAAGATGACATGTTTCTTGTCATGATTCAACTTTTATCATAACCAAAATATTAAAATACACATTATTAAGTAAACTAAAATAACGCAATTATAAAAAAATGACAAAGGGCCATCGTTGAACCATCTAAATCAAATACATGAACCTATATGACAGTATGCTATTACTGACTAAGATTGCAAAGATTCACAGTTAAAAAGGGTTATTTATTTTTTTTAAAGGTTCAGTTAAAACCGATTTCAAGGATAAAACAAACCAACAAACCAACAAACAAACGTCAAAACAAAAACAACAAATACAAACATACTAAGTCTAATGGCCCGACTCGGTGATCAAGAAAAGGTTGTCTTTGCAGAGAAAAATGCAGGATGTCCTACTGATGAGTGATTTGAACAAAATGTTTTCTAAATTTTTAATTGTGAAATCTCGTTGGAGGAGTCAATAGGAAAGAGTACTATGTACCCCCCTTAAAAATTCTACAGGAACAAATATTTGTATTTATGGCCTAACACAAACGAACACCCTAACCATAAGGCCAAATGTAAAAAATAAGTTGTTACATGTAGAACTTCGAAGGGGGGGGTGGGTACATAAGGA
>JAMKCH010000901.1:0-150905 GCA_023653785.1 Ophioderma brevispina | reverse complement strand
CTGAAATCGCAGTATTCATTAGAAATATGGTGATAATAAATAAGAATGGACATCACTTCTCACTAAAACTGCATTCATTCAAACATCTTTTAATGTTTTTTGATGAGAGTTTATGACCATTACACACAACAAAATTCACTTACGTGAGCTTTCGACTTGCTGACGCGAAGTCTTTATCAAACTGCTAGTGATATTGATGGTCACATGATGACCTATTGTTGATGACTTAATGTGACAAGATGTTGTTGTAAACCGGTGGGAGGTCGTGGCGCCCTTTGTCTTTGTTGAGGTTGCTAATGTGCCTTTTAATGTAACTTTTGTGCCAGTTGTTATGGCGTATATATCATTTTGTCCTTATTAATTTGTGTGTATGTTCTTTCCTTGTGGTTTTACCCCAAGCCGTGCCAGCCATAGTGCCCATATCTCTTTCATTAGTGTTTGAAGCCAGACTTCCCTAGTACTGTTTACAGGGAGGCTAGTCTGCAACCTTCCCAGCATTTGCCAGTACCCATCTTGCATGTCATCGGAGGGTTAAAGATCACATACCAAGGTCAAAGGTCATTAGAGGTCAAGTTGTGTGAAGGAAGGTGGATCGCAAAAGCATGCAACATCACCATGTACTGCAGGGTGGAGAGAGAGGGGCAGGGGAGGTAAACTGCCTTGTCCAAGAATATAATAAGTTGCTCTGATGGGTTTGAACTCAAAACCTTCTGATCTTAAGTCCAAAGCTCTAACTATTGTAACTCTATGTAGGAACCATTAAAAGTGGGTGAACCCAATCAACAACCTTGTTCCCCCACTTTACATATAAAAATTGAGATTTTGGTAGCAGAAGAATGTTTATATTTATTTTTGCCCCAGAGAAATTTAAAGTTCAAGCAGTGTTGAGATCCTTTGATGTTATGAAAAAAAAAACATTCCCAAAAAGTACACTGACCGTCTGATGTCATTTATCATTTTCTTACGTAGGTCTTAGTAACATGTGGGCCAGGTGGTCTCGTGGTAATAAAATACCTGAGCTGGATGCTCTGGAAGATATGGAACGAGACATGGAGAGATCCATTAATATGCAGATTGAATCTATGGATGTCCACACGGGGGAAGCAAGTATGGAGGATAGTGTAGGTAAGTAGTACTAGGTTTGTCTTGGATATGAATTTGAGCAATCGTACGCCTGTCTGTAATTCCAATACAGATTGAAATATTTGCAATATTAAAAAAAACATGGCAGATAAAAAAACTGGGCAGACAAAATTTAGAGAATAAAGCTATGATTTGGGAAAAATGGTATTCCCTCTATGATGAATTAAAACCAAAGCAGTCCCATTTATTTTAAGTGGAAGAACTAGGCTGGAGGCAGAGTTCTTTCTCGCAAAAATAATGGTATTGCCAGTTTCAATTCATCATGGAGAGCACGTCGATTAAAAAAATCATATCTACATTCTAATATTTGAATGAACTTGAATTACAATTCAAGGTAATCTTTGTGATCTTTATGGCTTAAATACAACAAGATAAGACTGCCACAACTCAGTGAGAAAAATAAAAAAACCCATTGAATGCAAATAACATACACAGATGACATGCAACATTGACAGGCGTGTTTGTGATTGTAGCAAAACGCAGCATGATATGAGCGCATCAACCTCAAAATAATGTCAGTATGCAGCACATAATACCCAGTCTAAATTGCAAATTCAAACTGGGAAGGAACCAGTGTCCAGTGAAATTGCATAAATTCCCACCAGGGCAGCTGTTTAAGAATACAGTTTTAAAGGTGCAACAAGAGATTTCACATATCAGGTGTCCCTAAAAAATCAAAAGTGATGATTTTGCCCTGATGTAAAGCTTTTCATCAAAAAATAACCCCATCTGAAAGGATTAAGCTGAGAATTTTTTTTTTCGTACAAAGGTTTTGAAATTTCTAATTTCGTATAGGAGCAAATACGAAATTCAGCCTATGATTTATATTGAAATATAAGCAAATCAAAATCACTTTTTTTCTATCTTTTAATGCAATTCTGTATCCACATACAAGGTAAGAAATCTATTGAGTGTCTATGAAAGTATTATTATGACACAATATTTGGGTGCCTCAAAAATGTCTCGTTGCACCTTTAACTTGAAACACCTGCAGCAAGACAGCCATGCACAGAACAGCTCACAGAGATATTGGGCTATACTTGGATGGATTTGTCAGCAAATTAGAATAAACCAAGGAAATACATTACAGATGCTAGCTAGACTGCTCGTGGTTGTTTCCTTTCAGAACTGGAACAGCGGGTAGATTTTGAACTGAGAGAAGGAAGCATGACAAGCAGCTATTTATCAGCCTTAACCTCCCACACAAGCTACTGGGCCACGCAAGATGTAGCATTATTTGTTCTCACTCAGCTCTTTCCAGACTACCTGATCACATGACACCCAGCATCATTGGCAAGTAGTATAAAGCTACATTAGTCAACTTTGTCAAGAATGTTATCATACTTGCACTGTGTGTTCCTTCCCCTGATAAATATTCCAAATAACTTTGAACACAAGTTCCCCATTTTAGCATTACATAGGGCTGACTTTACTTTGATGAGTTAAAGCCATAATAAGTCATTGCATTTAACCATAGTTTAGACAGGATGTCTGTATTTCAAGTGAAAAAAATATGCTTAACTTGCTGACCCTGCAATTGACTATAGTTGCTCACTTATAAATAATTCATTTTTCCCACAAATTTCAAAATTCTGCTTTTTTCCCACAATTGTCAAAATTATGCATTTTCTTGACTATATTCGAAATCGGCATGTAAAGTGCATTTAAATGAGTACAAGCAAGTCTAGTCTGGATTTTGAGATGGCTTCCAGTCTATTGGGAAGCCATGTGAAATAAACACTGATCTGCGCTACAGCCTAAACAGAATCTAACACATGTAAAATAATGTAAAGTTCTTATGCAGCTTTTTTAGAAGCCAGCTGTTGATTTCGTAAACCAGTTTGAAATAGATGTTTAAATTTCAGAAAAAAATTTAAGTACAAATAAGTGCTCACTCCATATGACTGACTGTGACACGATGTTGTGGTAAACCGGGTGGGAGGTCGTGGCACCCTTGTCTTTGTGTGAGGTTGCAATTGTGCCTTTTAATTAACTTGTTGTCCAGTTTGTTATGGCGTATATATCATTTTTGTCTTATTAAGTTGTGGTTGTTCTTTCCTTGTGTGGTTTTACCGTAAACCCCAACCGTGCCACCATGAGTGCCCATATCTCCTTTCATTAGTGTTTGAAGCCAGACTTCCCTAGTACTGTTTACAGGGAGGCTAGTCTGCCACCTTCCCAGCATTTTGCTTGCCATTACCCACCCATCTTGCATGTCAGCGAGGGTAAAGATCACATAACCAATGTCAAAGGTCCCTTAGAGTTCCAGTTGTGTGAAGTGAAGGTGGATGCAAAAGCAGGCAACAACCACCATTTACTGGCCGGGTGGGAGGAGGGGGCATGGGATTTAACTTTCCTTGGTCCAAGAATATAATAAGTTGCTCTGATGGGTTGAAAACTCAAAACCTTCTGATCTTAAGTCCAAAGCTCTAACTATTGTAACTCTATGGAGCAGAACCATTTAAAAATTGGTGAACCCAATCAACACTTGTTCGCCAGCCCCCTCTTTACCTATCAAAATTAGATTTGGTAGCAGAATAATGTTGTCTACATACTGTATTACATACCTCATAGAAAGATCTTTGTCATCTGATTAGTTAAAATATTTGAAACAGTTTTGAAACAAAAAAACATTTCCCAAAATTACACTGACCGCTGATGTCATTTATCATTTTCTTACGTAGGTCCTTAGTACATGTGGGCCAGGTGGTCTCGTGGTAATAAAATACATCTGAGCTGGATGCTCTGAAGAGGAACGATACCTGGAGAATCGCTTTAATATGCAGAATTGAATCATTGATGTCCACACTGGGAAAGCAGTATGAGGAACTATTGTAGGTAAGTAGTACTAGGTTTGTCTTGATTAATGAATTGGAGCAATCTTACGCCTGTCTGTAATTTCCAAATCAGTTGAATTTTGCAATTCTAAAAAAAACATGGCCGATAAAAAACTGGGCATCAAATTTAGGAATCAGCTAAGATTTGGAAAGGGTATTTCCTCGAGATAATTAAAACCAAGCATCTCCATTTTTTTAAGTGACGAACTAGGCTTGAGTCAGAGTTCTTTCTCCTTTTCTCGCAAACTAATGGTATTGCAGTTTCAAATTTTATTATCATGGAGAGCACGTCGATAAAAAAATCATATCTACAATCTAATATTTGAATGAACTTGAATTACAATTCCAAGGTAATCTTGTGATCTTATGGCTTAAATACAACAAGATAGAATGGCTCATCAACAGGGGGCGGATCCAGCCCATAGACTGTAGGGGGTGCAAGAGAGAGTCAGATGAGATGGGGATAGCTGCACCAAAGAAGGGGTTTGGGTTTCTGGAGGGGGTTTCCCCCCTACCGCGCGAAGCGCGGTAGCTCTGCATTTTTATCATATCAATCAAGCTTTTGTTTCCAATTTTATTGATGGGAAATGTTCACATCAATTCTAAGTGTGATGGAAAGATTTGTTTCAGGACAATATTGATCAGGACCCCGAGTCGGGGCTTATATAGGGATACCATGGAAGCGTCTTCAAGTGCGTTAAACCCCTACTCAATCTCGGCGGGGGGGGTTAATACTTAATAGATATGGAATTGTGTTGGTGGAAATGTGTGTCTCTACACCCTCTCTCGCTTTCGAACCGTCGTAAAAAATGGGTATAACCCTCGACACTGCGAGCCCAAATTTTTTAATTGTTTGTGTATTTCACAACAAATTTTAAGTAACTTTTCAACAGAAAATACACTCAAAGGAGGGGAGAGCAACTCAAAATGGAATTGACGTGGAGGGGTTTCTGACCCTTCCTCGCGAAGCGCGGAACCCCTGCATGAGTGCTTTCCAAGAAAAAATCTGAAAATTTGTAGCGTTCTCCTTTAATGCTTACAGATAGTGTTAAACGATATTCAAAAGAAAAACTATAAGTCGATGGATTAGATTTTGTTCGAATTAATTACGTGTAAAGTGTTCAAAAGAGCTCATGCTTAGGGAGGGTGGATATGGAGTGGGGTTCCCCTTTGGGCCCGCGCGAAGCGCGGACCCTTCCAATGTTCACTTTCTTTCCAAAACACATTTTCTTCAGTGGCGGATTTAAGACAAAGGGCCCTGTCAGCAGCTTAAGGTTGGGGCCCACCTTTACGTCACGAAGCGAACGCAATGTCGCATTTTAATAGTGCACTAAGGGGTGGTCTGATGGGGCCCTGAGAGCATTATTTTGGGGGGCCCTGTCAGCAGTCTTGCTGACACTGGCGGACGCTTAAATCCGCCACTGAATTTTCTTATTGCAAATTTGATAGAACCATTTGAAATTACAAGTGGTTCACTTAATATTCTAGGTATGAGCAATGGTCTTAAATCTAGTTGAGGGGTTAGGTTTTGGTTTGAAATAATCCACATATGAAATGGTCAAACAAACCTCCGATAAAAATGTTCAATACTTATACGGACAATTTAGATCTCTTAAAGAAAAATGTTTTCGATGCATCCTTTCAGTTTCTTTCTACAGGATGTATTAAAATAGTGCATGGCATAATGCTGAACCGGAACGCGACATGTTTCATTTTCACCGTAATTTTTCTGACCTGATCGTAATACTAATTTTTACACGTCATATTCCGAAAACATGAACGAATCGCTTGAAAAAGGAAGAGATATGAACAGTGTTGTACACCTTCTCCCATTTTTTCTCTCCATTCTGTGGAGTTCAAATAAAACCACATGTGGTGTAAATAATCGATATACCGCTCACTCATATGGGTCAATAATTTCTCTATAAAGGGTTTTATTGCTGGCCTGGTATGTTAAAGTATAACAAAACATTCTCCCGCAATAACAGTAATAAAGCCAAACCGTTTCTTTAAACACTTGGTTGCATGCACAAAATATTGTAACAAAATGATATGGATCATAGAAAAAAAAACTTAATGGATCAATAGCATCTTTAAACAGATTGAAACAACTTTTGGATGAGAAAGTTCTCTTCTTCATAAATATTGCCAAATCAACGTGTATCTATTGAACCTTTCACATTGGTCATGACATGTTTTAAAATACATGTATGTGTTAAATTAAATTTCCTTATCCAAAATACTTAAAAAAAAAAAAAAAAAAATGGTATGTTGGGATAATAAGCTTTCACTTTAACCGATATTGCACAAATAACACTGTTCATAAAGACACTTTGATATGCTATTGGCCCATTCCCGTCAAAGTCAATTTTTTTTAAACGTTAAACCGTAGCTTTCTCTTGAACTTGGCAAAAAATCTTATGTGCTGTTGTCTTGTTTTCAATGAATTCTTCTTCAACGTTGATTTCTGCCATTGAAGAATTGTCTTCATTTTTTGTTTTTTTTACCAGCTTATGGCAATGACATGAACTACTTTACGTTAAAAATAGTTAAATGTTAGAGAATACACTTTATTGGAAGAGATCTTGTTTGCACTAACTATCGGACCAGGCGATAATTTACTTTTTGAATGTTTAGCAATAATTAAAATTATAATCTGATATATTGATTAATTTAATTTATGTACTGAGTATCATTGACTCACTGATCTGATTTCCTATTTACTCTTGTGAAGCAAAGTCATAAAGATTTGTCACCATCTTCAGACAAACGATCGAACTTGAAAACCCAGCTTAACTGAATAGTATAAACGGGGTAAAAAAGATCAGCTTACAAAATCAATCACATCTTCCCACCTTTCTTCACCAAATTCCTCCTTTCCTTCATTTTAACCGCGAGTATCAACTTCGTCACAGGCGATCATTTTTTTTGTTCTTCAATGTAACATTTGTTGTTGATATAAACACTGTATTAAGATGGAATATGTCCTATATAATCCAGAGGCCCCAAGAGAGGTCGTGTTTATGCATATAAAATTTGTAAGAATTGTCGATGTACTTACTCTCGTTCCATTGAAAAGAGCCCGGGGTTTTTTTGGCATAAACCTTCATAAAAAACATATCTTCTTGGCAATTAGAGCCCTTAGATAAAGTATTTCAGGTATGCTCTTCTATTACAACATTGAAAATGGCCGAATTAGATCCCAGAGAGTCGCGTTTTATAAATCTTTTAGAATTCTCCTTTGTTCTAAAACTAAAATCGCCTAAAATCTCAAACAAGCATTTAAACTAATATGGAACCCTCAAGACCGGAACCCTCAAAATGGTTCCTTAAAAGAATGAGAACCCAAACGTTCCTAACAGGAGTTAAAGACTCGTTTTGGGTTCATTGAATAATCTTACAGGGTCCATAGAGAGGACAAGTTTAGACCCGTTTTCACCTTTTACTTTGCGAGTTGTATAGTCTTTTGTAAATTCTTGAAAACATGAGACGCTGACCACCTACAGGATCTAAAAACGAGATAAGAAATCCATATGGAAAGGTTTGGCAAAAGCATATCGAAATCAACAACTAAGAAAAAAATATATTACTGTTGACAAAGGTGGCGCTGTCGCGAGTCTAGGAGAATCAGTTTTTAGAAAACTATTTTTGGCGGCAATTCGCAGTGTTTATTTTCCTCACCAATCTGCGGCTGAAAATTGCCGAATTCGCGTAATTACGTACCCAAAATGTCCTGCTAGAATCATGTCCAGACTTGCAAAGTGTGAACAAAATAATATTAATATTCAAATCATGAAGACGAAAAAAACCGTCGCCCACACCTTACTCCTTATACCCTAACCCTCTTTAAAAATTCACAGTCTACCAAATGCCTAAAAAAGTAAATAATACCGCAAGCGTTTGCAATCAAATCAATGCAAATCACGCAACCTTAAAAGTTGTGAATAAAAATAGACTCCAAAGCTCGATATTCTCCTCAAATGATGTTTAACTCTAATCACTGGTTAAAAATCGCAATTAACGCTCGCTAAAATAAAACACAATTCTCAAAGCATGGTTAACTTTAAATGCTGTTTAAACTTTTAGCCGAGCTAGACTTGGGTCTGGGGGGGTCGTGTTTAAAGGCGTGTTTAACTTCCCGTTTTCATCAAATGCCTGAATATTCAGCTCTATGTGGTACTCGTGTTAACCAGTTATTTCCTTTCCTTTATTTCTCTTATCTTTCGTTTCCGAGTCCTCAGTTTTGATTTCTTCTTTCTTGCTTCTTTCTCGTACCATTTTTCCTTTGCTCTATTCTCATGCTCGTGTTATCTGTTATAGTGTTGAATGATAGCAATTGCGGCACAACTACATAAACAGTTTTTAAATAGGGCCGGGTTTTTTGTCCTCCCGCATTCCACAATTCTAAAGCTCCTTGCTTAACGTGACATTCTTGAAATACCCTTGGGCTTCCTGCATTGCACTTTACAACTACGGAAGTCATTGTCTGACATAAAAATATGTTCACGCACATACGTCTGATATAGGCGAGGATAAGTCACGATTCATGGATGATATTTACGGCGTTTAATACGTGGTTAGCTAAAACGACTTGTTAAAAAAATATTTAACCTGCTGGTTCTTTAAAATTGCGTTTAGCTAACCACATTTTAAATGCCTAACCACCGTTTATTTTAAACAATCGTATTGAGATCTGCCCAAATACTAAACTACGGATACACATCGAAAAACACTGGCGAATCTAAATTTCTATGTGGTCTATTCACAGTAATTTCTCAACACCTAATTCTTAACTGTTTGAATAATATGTACTATTAAAGACGATTGGTCAGCGTCGTTTACTGATTGAGTATTATACGTCAAAGGAACCACTCCCGTCCTATGTATTGAATGGAACATTCCACATCCATATTTCGAAAGTAAACAAAAACAAGCAATGGTAATAACCGTTTGCAAGAAAATTACAAACCCATGTATTTTTAAAAACTTAAGGGCCCGTATTCCAGAAATTGTTTAGCTAAACGCAATTTTACCTAAAATCCGCCGTAATTGTAAAATTTGCCGTTTGAAAAAGCTTTTTAAATATTTTGCTTACTTTAAATGGACATGTACCTATAGTTTAAAGTTCGAGCGCATTTTAAATCAATTCTAAATTTTAACGTTTAACTTTAAACCCTTTCTGGAAACAATAGCTGTTACTTAACGATACGTTTATTAGTCTCACATATAAACGTTCGTTAGCTTAAATCGCGCTAAACACCTTTTTGGAATACGTCCAATTTGTTTTATTTTTCTCAATTTGTCATTTATTTGTAATGAATGAAAAAGAAAACATGGTAATATTCCCCAGAAACTCAAGCAGTCGGGCCTTTTAAGTTTGAAGCATATTCTAGTTCGGAAAAAAAGACCATAACGCAATTTTTGTTTGTTTTAAGAAGTATAAGGGCCGTATTCTCAAACGATGTTGAAAATAAACTTTGGTTGGCCTTAACGACGTGGCTGCTAAACTACAGTTTTAAAAAATAATTATTATTGTAAGAATAATGCCTTCCGCGGGTAAATTTCAAGAATCTCCCGTTATGCAAGGAGCTTTTGAATTTGTTCACTGGTGGAGAAAAAGCACGTGGCCTTTAAACTGTTTGTATGTGTGCTTGCTATCAGTTAATACTGTACTATAAGTTTTATATGTATGCCTTCTGATAAAAGGGGCCCACCCAAAAGCAGATACACGGCATCACCAAGTCTAATTTTAACCACTTTTCGAATCCGGCCCCCCAAGCCGCATATGGTTTTTTCAACCCGTGTGCGCTGGCTCTCTCCAGGGAAAGATATAATATATCCAACTTGCTACTGGAGAAACCTACGTAGTTAAATTTTCAAACAAATACAATTGTATATCATCATCATTCTTGTTGTCTGTCCATCTGTATGGAACGACCAGCCCAACATGTTCCATTCTGGTTTCGCCTACCATTCCACGCTGGCCTACACACTTAAAATACGGTGTCAATATGCACCGACTAAAATAACATGACCCCATTTGAGCTAAAACCACTAATTGTATAGGGTTAAATATACCACAAAAGAGCATTATTTTGTACACAATGGGGTTCGATTTTTATTTTTGAGTCGTGTATATTTTGACCCCCGTATTTTTAAGTGTGTAGTGCGGGTTGGAAGGACCCCTGGTAACTAGATAATGTTTGCAGGTAACAGACCCCGGTGGCAGTGTGAACGCAGATATAGTTCCGGTTGATTCCTAGTCGCGTGTACTCCATAGCCGTAAACGGAATAAAGCGTGAAACTAATGTGTTGCGTGAAGAGTCAACTGAATCGATTGCCCTATTGTTCACACCATTGTTCCCGGACTATGAGTACGTCGGACAATGGGTACTTTCTAACCGTTGTCCCCCTTCCCTTTTCTATAAGGTCTCAACTTTTACGTGTTTTCAAGATTACTCCCCCGGATACACGGAACCAACACTTTACATGACTCTCCGACCCAGGTGAGGCGCCGGACACTCCATTGCATACACCTGCAATTTTACAACACCATGGGTGGGAGCGCAAGAATTCATCAATCACACTCCTGCGCAATTATGCAATTCCGACCTTAGGAACTATTAGTATACCGAACCCAACTCTGGATGGTCTCGAACCAGGGCCGCTCGTCGATCTTATACTCTTCCGCCGGTTCACACAGCGCCTTAGGACCACCGCTCGGCCACCTCGCCCTTCGTAATATCCCGGTCTGATGCTATCCGCTAGGAACAATACTTTTCGAACGCAACAAACACCTATAGCTGAATATCATCGCTCCCTACCAACCCAGTCAATTGGATGGCCAGTTGTAGAGCGCTTCACTATACTACGGAGGTCGCCGTTTTATTCGAATCCTAGCAAGCGCATCTGTTTTTTACACTTTTGTGCGCTGGCCTTCTCCCGGGAAAGATTAATCAATACCCAACGTTTTAGACATGTGAATAACGATGTTCGGCTAAATTGAAACATATTTAAACGTTGACCATGGCTTGAGAATGAGTTTGCTTAAATTACGATTTAACCATGATTAACGTAAACAATCGTTTCATAATATACGGGTCCATAATTTTTAATGACCTGGTCTAAATTCGATGGAGTTTGTGAGTCTTTGGTGCACGTGCTGGCCGTTGCAAGGTAGCGTAAAAATTGGTCGAGACGATCACGTTTTATTCACCACCCCCCCCCACTTCTCCTCAAACCAAATAGGCCCTGTACTGAATCGGTCTGTATTCTTCTAGACTCCATAAACCCCGCAGGGCCAACCCCACAGGGCAGCCGCGCGCAAGTGAGCCTGCTAAGCCTGCTAAACTAAAACGGGGATCCGTCTGCTCATCCAGTCCACGGTAAGGGTATTTAGGCGGCGACTATGTTTTCCAGTTTGTAGACTTATGGACTCTTCTTTTTTCAAAACATTTCATCGCGGTACAATTGAATATTAATTATTAAAGACAATATACAGATGTTTAATCTTAAAAAAGGAATTTTTTATGGGAAAACATCCAATTTGTTGGAAAACTAAAGATTTGGATGACGTCACGGCATTGATTGGTTGAAATTATTTTGCTTCGGGGGACCCATTCAGGTTAAAAGACGTTACGTATCCCTACATTGGGAAAAAAACAACCGATGGTCGTCATCGGTACGTCGGTTTTCGTTATCAGTAGGAAAAGTTAAATTTTGTACGTTTAGACATAATAAACGGTGCGTTTGGAAAAAATAATAAGCACTTTGGGCAGAGGGCATGTACAGACCTTGATTAACATAGTCGGATTTATACATATCGGTCGCCCCCGAAAGCAACGATCGTATAACCTGACACGTGACCTGTACTTGACACGGTGCACCAACCTATTCATCTCGTGACCGTTTATAACTACATACTGCAAAGCATTAAGCATTCTGTATCTCCGTTGTCCAACAGCGGTAATCGTCAAGATGGAGGACTATACTTCGTTCTGTATTAAAGACTAGTTTCAATGCATTTGAATGCGGATAAAGACTATTTTCATGCAGTTCAAAGTCATAGTGTGGTCTTTTTGATTTTCAAGAAGTGACTAATTCGCCAGACTAGTCCGGCGAATACTGTTTGGAAATCTATTTACCCGGACAAACTTATGCGGTCGCTATTATATGAATATCTTATCATATCACAATAGTATTATCGGTTTATTTCCTTACAGCTTATGTATAATTAAAATCAAATCACACCCACAATCCCTCCACATCCTCCTCGCATTGTTGTGGATAAGATCATCGATTTATAATGCAGGTATCCACGGTTCGAATCCACCATGGCCTTTTTTCAATAAGCTGTATTTCAGTATTATTTTATAAAAGATGCACGACTGTCTGTGCACACAATTCTAAATAGGCCCTGCGGGGCACCCCGATCCCCGAATTCCCCCGACCGACCGACCCGTAACCGACCCGGACCGGACCCCCAGAAAAACCGGTCGGGGGTGCATTTTTAGCACTATGCCCGGTCCGTCCGGGATCATTGACGGGTCGGGTAATGGTCGGGCTATGTTGCTTTCGGTCCCGGGGATAATTTTAAGCTGTTAAAAAAATCAGAGCAACACAGACTGTCCCCAATAAAACTATACAATCACCTAAAAATTAATAAAAAATATAAACTTAACTGTGCATTTTGCCAGATATTTGACTTTATTTGTTCAGACAACATCCGAAGCTAAATCCTCGTTTTATTCCATCACTTTGATGGGGGGGCCTAGCGGAGAAATGGTCAAGTTGAACATCAGGATAATATACCACTTGGGCCAGTTTCTCACCTCACCTGAAGGTTCAAGAACTACAGTATACAACGTGTAGCATCATGTGGGAATTAAACGTTTTCAAACAAAGAATATTGTACAGATGCAGAGTGATGTATTATCATGCATCGAACAATCAATATATATTTTTCAGTGAAATCAACCGAAATATTTAATGTTGTTGGGTGCAATGAGGACTCACTCTGAGGGGACAATAATCATGAAATTCGTGGAAATGTGGGGAATTTCATTCACTGCTAGAAAACTAATGTAACCGTTACAGTCTGTTGAGGGACAAATCTGTATCCACGCTCTAATGTGAGGGGACAATTTAACCCTTCCCTTATCCCCACTCCACTTGCCCTCCCAGAGATGCCATGGGGGGTAACGGTAATGAGAAGCAGTGTTCAACAAAGACTACAATCAGAAAGGATGGTTGGTGTTTCAAAAGGTCTCAGTTATTTTCAACAAGGGTGTTTTTTTATGGTTCTACTTCTGCTGAAACCTGGATAAGGCTGAGAAAACAAGACTGTTTTGAATTAATTTCCC
Organism: Ophioderma brevispina; assembly: GCA_023653785.1. Taxonomy (NCBI): domain Eukaryota; kingdom Metazoa; phylum Echinodermata; class Ophiuroidea; order Amphilepidida; family Ophiodermatidae; genus Ophioderma; species Ophioderma brevispina. The sequence goes on along the minus strand of JAMKCH010000901.1, from coordinate 137,563 downwards.
CCTGCTACATGATGTTTTATAGGCAATTGCGACATTTAGTAAAGTTCTAATTATGTTATAAATCACATGAAAGCAGCACTTTATCCCTTCCTTTTTATTTTAATTTTCAATAAAGAAGTCTTGAGGGTTAATTTCAATGGCAACTTTTGTTGATATCAGGATAGCCGAACTGCCCAACGGTTTTTTTTCAAATCTGTCTCAGATAATTAGCCATAACTCCTGAACCAGACCCCTAATTCACCAACTAAAAATCTCAATGAAAGCTGGAACACTCCTAAAAGATCAATAAATCCAGTTGTGATAACTGATAATTTTTGGCCAAAAATAATCTTGATTGTATAGTTTTTTTTGGGACCGAGGTCTGTATATGAAATGTATAGCTGGGAATGTCCTGGTTTCATCTAGTTCTGCAAACCTCACCGTCGCTTTTTCCCATCAATGACCCCAGCGACGTTCGACTTAAACTTATATGCCGTAATCGGGAGTGCTTGCCCCGCCCCATTTCTCAATGGTTTGTCTGAAATCATTTTACACTACATGCACAATTGGACAACATAGTTACGATCTGCGTAAATTTAATTACTTCAGTACTTGGTTCTAAAGCCATTTTCAAGTTAAAATCCAGAGTGTTCGAGTTCAACACTAGGGATTCGCGGTTTGCCAGTTTCAATGTCTTTGAACCATATACATAAGCAAGACACTGCGGCGGCGCTTTCCCCACTGATCTCTTCAAAGGACCGGCTGAAGATGTTCTCTGGTTCCGGAACAAATTGTAATTCCCTTGTAATATTGAAGAAAAAGAAAACGAGGAAGACCAGCGAAAAACGTTCGGGACCAGGGGGGTAGGACATACCAACAACAAGCAACAGCGAATTCCTGAGTCGGACTAAAAAGTCGCTTGATCTGTTCGGATGTGACATTTAAAAACATTGGCCTTTATTTTGAAAGATATAAACCTGACCCATATCTAGGGATTTGACTTGAAAAATGGGCCCATATGTCTAGGGATTTTCTGGGAAAAAAACTAACCCGAATTGGGGCTTGTATACTATAGTTGCCTCCCTTCACGGACACTGCCGCTTGTTTAATTTCATATTAAAAACAAACAATGATGATCCATAGGCATAAATCCCCCCAATGTGGATTTGGCCACCGTTCATGCGTTTTTGACCAAAAAAATAACTCATTATTTTACCCATTTAGTTTAAAAATGGTAAATATCGGCGCATTTTGTTTTAGTTTACAATTACATTTAACGATTGTAGCTTCTAAAATGGCAAAATTTTAGGAGCGCTTTGCGCGCACATTGCTATTAATTGCATCTTTTCGGCCAAACACCCGATCATTCATAAATTTTCATCAACCCATCCCCCATGTCAAAAAGAAATTTACCACACTGGTTAAGTTCCATCCGTCTCATCAAATTTCGCATTCACTGATATAGTCCTAATATTTACAACACAACTTTTTGACCAATATTGTACTTCGGATGTCGGAAAGGTAAACTTTGACCAAGAATGGCACAATGGAGCAAGTTATCACGAATCAATTTTTGAAAACATAACGTAAATACCAGTAGTTAGCGCTATCGGCCCCTTGGGGGTACACAAGAATTGAATCTGAAATAACAAAACTCACAGTTACACAGGGATTCGTTCTACCGGGTAATTGACGTGAGCATCCGGACTGGTCTATAAAATAGGCGGTCGGGTCCATGGTGACAAAAAAAGCTAGCCGGTCCGGGTCGAGGGGTTGGTTTGACCTTAAATTATCGGGTCGGAGGGCGGGGGGGACGGATACACCGGGGTAGGTCCGGGGTCGTGGTTAAAAAATCTTGCCAGGGCTCTAATTCTAAATTGGCTATACTATGGCCATACCACAGGGCTTATCATTAAGTCAGAAACCCACCATAGTCGAACACCACTCAAATTGTTAAATTATGCTACATCCATGCAATAATAGCCTACGCTAGTGTAATAATCAGTACATTTGTGAAGTTGTGCTTAAATTACTCAACAGTTAAGCCCCAGGCCCACGTCGTTGTGCCACTTTTTTATTCGTTCATGCTATAAAAGTTCACATAAATCATGCTTCTGTTAAATACCTGTGCATAACTCAAAAAACTCCCGAAACTTACTCTGCACAAAAGTAATCTTATCAAACATAATACCCTGAACATCGCGCCATGGCTACAGAGCTAGCGCTCTGTAGCCATGCGCACCGATACACTCTAATATCAAAACAAGCCCTATTATATTATTATACACCCCAAAAACAATGCACTCAGGATAATAGCGGAAAATTTGGGAACTTTGGGGGCTACAGAGTTTTTGCCAACGTAAGTAAGGGTCATTGTCCCAGTGATTTTTTCGACGAGCGGCGGGCCGACGCGACGGCCCGAATCCTCCATTGGTAAGCGGGCGGTAGGCCTTAGGACAAATCGGGGGGGGGGGCATTTGAGATTGTTCCCCCACCCCAAAAACGTGGGGGGGGACATGTCTCCTCCTTCCCCACCGATGACGTCCATGACGTAATTAAAATTTTTTTTCTGATTATCGATGTGAGCTAGGTAAACATCAGTTATAATTCGTAATTTTGTAGTGATTTGCCGTCAGGATAATGAAGGCTGTCTATTGTTCGATCACAGGCAAGGCAAGGAGGATGTCAAGTGAGGTTGGTATGGAACGGCGGACGGTTATTGGTTTGTTTTAGTTTTCTGGAGCGATAGATCTAGCTTTTAGTCAAAAATTGTGTAAGCAAACTCAGTGTCATTCCCTCTCTCTTCTCATTTCTTCTGTAGAATGTTGACCGTCCAATTTTTTTCCGGCGGTCGGGGGGGGGGGTGCCAAGGGACCCCGGCACCCCCCTGGATCGGCGCCTGGCCACCAACTCAGTGAGAAAAATAAAAAAACCCATTGAATCAATAACCTACACAGATTGACAGGCAACATTGACAGGCGTGTTTGTGATTGTAGCAAAAGGCAGCATGAATGAGCGCAGCAACCTCAAAATCATTGTAAGTATGCAGGCACATAATACCAGTCTAAATTGCAAATTCAAACGGGGAAGGAACCGGTGTCCATGTGAAATGCATAAATTCCGCCAGGACCAGCTGTTTAAGAATACAGTTTAAGGTGCGACGAGAAGATTTCACATATCAGGGTCCCTAAAAATCAAAAGTGATGATTTTTGCCACTGATGTAAAGCTTTTCATCAAAAATAACCCCATCTGAAAGGATTTAAGCTGAGAAATCTTTTTTCGTACAAAGTTTGAAATTTATAATTTCGTATATAGGCAGCAAATACGAAATCAGCTTATGGTTTATATTGAAATATAAGCAAAATCAAAATCTTTTAATGCAATACTGTATCCACATAACAAGGTAAGAAAATCTATTGAGTGTCTAGTCTACAGAAAGTATTAGTATGACCCAAATTTTGGGGCCTCAAAAATGTCTCGTTGCACCGTTAACTTGAAACACCTGCCGGAAAGACAGCCATGCACAGAACAGCTCACAGAGATATTGGGCTATACTTGGATGGATTTGTCAGAAAATTAGAATAAACCAAGGAAATACATTACAGATGCTAAGCTAGACTACATGTGTTTCCTTTCAGAACGGGAACAGCGAGGGTAGATTTTGAACTGAGAGAAGGAAGCATGACAAGCAGCTATTTATCAGCCTTAACCTCCCACACAAGCTACTGGGCCACGCAAGTGTAGCCTTATTGTTGCTCACTCAGTCTCTTGCCAGATTACTGATCACATGACACACAGCAGCTGTATAATGGCCAATGCTTGTACAAGTTAACATTAGTCATCTTTGTCAAGATTATATCATACTTGCATGTAAGGTCCTCCCCTAATAACGATTCAACAACTTTGAACACAAGTTTCCCCATTTTAGCATTACATCGGGACCATGGACTGGACTTCAATGAGTTAAAGCCATTAATAAGTTCTTTGCATTTAGTTAACCATAAGTTGGAACGGATGCCATATTTTAAGTGAAAAAATATGACTTATCCTCTACCCTGCAGTTGACTTTTTTTGGTTGATTTGCTCACTTATTGTCAAAATTATGCATTTTCTTGACTATATTCGAAATCGGCATGTAAAGTGCATTTAAATGAGTACAAGCAAGTCTAGTCTGGATTTTGAGATGGCTTCCAGTCTATTGGGAAGCCATGTGAAATAAACACTGATCTGCGCTACAGCCTAAACAGAATCTAACACATGTAAAATAATGTAAAGTTCTTATGCAGCTTTTTTAGAAGCCAGCTGTTGATTTCGTAAACCAGTTTGAAATAGATGTTTAAATTTCAGAAAAAAATTTAAGTACAAATAAGTGCTCACTCCATATGAGATCCATAGGTAATGTGGTACTTGTTAGGATAAATTACTATTGCAACAAGTAATAAGGCCAAGAAAAAATATGTCTCAGCTTCTTGGTTAAAAAAGAGAATAGAGGAACAGGGTTGAACCAAAAATCACATCTTACCACATTTTTTTTCTTAAGGTTTCAAGAGATTTTTTACATTTTTTGTTTTTTTTAAACTGGTCAAGAAAAAAATAGGTGAAAAGCAGCTGAAAACAATTTGTCTAAAAATGTAATAAAAAAAAGAATCTCTGTGCAGTGCAGAGCTTTTTTGACTAAGGAAAAAATGCATAGTGCTTAGGGTTTTGAGCTACAGGAAGCTGAGACAAACTCTTTTTTTGGGGGTGGGGGCTAGGCATCTGTAATACATAATGCAATAAGTGCAATGCAATACCTGTGTGTTTGTTTAACACTTGGAAATACTACTTATTTGCTGGTGAATAATTGCAATTACAAATATGTTGTAATTTTAAAAAATAGATCATAGGAAGATTCTTGCAAGAAAGTGGATTCAAATTTGTGAAGAATCAGATCCCTGAAAAGAGAGTGAGTGGAAGATACCAGATAATTTTGTAACTTATTTACTCTGAAAAAGGTGAAATTGCAAATTCATCATTTTTGCTGTTAATCCCTTGCTGAGAAAAAGGGTTTTGATTTGGGATTTTCTTAATCACAGAATCACCTTAACATATTTTGTATGTAAGCATTACACAAAGACACATTTAACTTTATTCATCTCATCGATGGAAAAAGAGGAGTTAGACATAAAAACTATTCAACATCTCCCCATTCCTTTTCTAGTAATTCTACAAATTCTATAAATTCTACATGAGTGTGCCTTGTTAGGTGATGAAACCACAGTTGCTGTATCTATACCAATCTAAATATAACCTAGATAGGCAGATTTTCCTGAAACAGCGTAACCAGATTCGAGGTGCCCAAAAGTATTATAATGAGCATATGCACTTCATTATCATAATTTTGGGCACCACCATATTTGGTTTGCATATCATCATATTTGGAAAGTCCTTATGCATATTTATGAGACACACTACTATATTTAGCAAATGAAAACAACTGATGCCACATGCTATCACTCTGACTCAAATATTGCTTAAGCAAAATTAACAGGGGTCATTTGGAGACTTGTGCATTAGGAATGTAAAAATCTTTTGAGAGGAATGTTTTCTATCATTGATTGGTTTTTGCATAATTATTGCAGAAAAATCAGCCAATCAGACAATGGAACATGGGGGAAAGGCAACATTGATAATATAATGCATTACGCACAGATTTGTAGGTGTGTGTGCTTGCACAACAACAGTGACAACGCGTGGCTGGTTGCGCATCAACAAGGACAGCGCGTGGTTGGTTGCACAACAACAACAAGGATAACGTGCATGGGTGGATATAATAATTAAATAATACATGTAATTTGATTCTCCCTTTATCTAATTCTGTGATCTATACAACCTGCACGTTAGTTCCAGAAGTAGGATGCACACAATGTTTATTAGGAAGCAGCTGTTGTCTCACTTTTGGTTGAATGATGCATTCATTTGATAATGTTATGGATTTGCAGGATTCAACAAAGGGAGAGTACTGGTCATTTAGCAATTTTTTTTGCTAATTGATATGGATATTTACAGGTAACAATCTTTTGATATGAAAGAGAGAAGTTTCTTTCCTGCTTTTTATTGTTGTGCTGCATTAAAAATGCTTATCTTGTTATTTGTGTCATTGTTGAACTCCGCACACAACATATCAGCATATTTTTATCATGCTCAAGTGGCTAAAGCCCTCCACATGATAAAAATATACACGGACATACATCAGTGAAAATTTCACTGACCATCCAGGATTTGAACCTTGGACCTTTGGTTTCAAGTCCATTAGCCCAGGTGTTAATCCTCAAGGGTTAACTCTTTACAGAGGCTACTGTCTGATAGTCTAATTTGTGCTTATCTGTCTCACTGTTGCCTTACACTTCACATTTCAAGTGTGGAAGAAAGCATGGCCTTTTCTTTAACAATTAGCTTAGAAGTGTGATCTTTTTGTCATTATCAAATGTAACATGAGTTTTACCCTTTGTTATTCATGCAAAATGTCAGTTATTAAAGTACCGGGAATCCATAATTCAATAAAGGTCTGATATAAATGGTTCCTGATAAACAGTTAAATAATCTGGCATGGGCTTATAAAGCCCTGTCAATAAGCAAACTCAGTATTGTTATCACAGAAATGAAACATGACTGTATTTGTGAAGATCAGAATAAGCTTAATGTTTACTACTTTTCAGACAAATGATTAGTAATTCCATGAACCCGTCCAATATGTTATCCAAAGTGTTATTTTGTGAACAGTATTGACATTCCTGCATCCTGCATAAAGTCCTATTTAGTTCACCCAGCTACAAGTTTGAAGTGATAGCATTGCTTTCATTCACTCAGTGGCTTAACCAAACATTTGCAAATGGGGGAGGCAGAAGGGGTGCTGCCGAGGTATTTTCTGAAGGCAATTTGGATCCTTCTCTATAGGGACTGTATAAGTGATAAGTTTATGGGGGGGTGGAGGGAAGATAGGGGAAAGGGTTCCCCAAATTCCACAAAAGGGGAAAAAGGTCCACTTTTTGCCGATTTTTTTGGATAAAAGGTCCAAAATTTAGAGAAAATATGACGAAAAAAGTCCACTTTTTGGTGATGAGATGTTCAAAACGTCCAAGAAAGGACCATTTTAGGGGGGTTAGGTCAATTTTTTTTCAAAAAAGGTCCACTTTTTCGAAGACCCGCACCCCCCGTAAAAAAATTCTGCGTACGGCCCTGGTGCAGGGGACACCCCCAATAGTTATGCTACTGCATTGACAGCTGAATGTGCAAGACACCCCATGTCACAACTGAATCACAAGTGTACAAAAAGCTTTCATGATCACATGTGGTCCAGTGGATATGACTGCCGGCTCATGATCCAAAGGTTGTGGGTTCGAGCCCCGCTGCGGCCAATGTGTTGTGCACTTGGCAAGGCACTTTACCTCACTTGCTTCGTCGACCCAAGCGATATTTGGTAGCTGTGTTGTGGAATACTACAATCTAAGTGCTGATAGGATTGTGCGCTTGGCCAGCTGCCGGCCTAGATGAAGCGAAATGATTGTGACGATTTCCTGACGGCATAATAATTATATCCACAGCGCTGGATCTTGAGAAAAGTGGCGCTTTAGAAGAAAACCAATATATATTATATTTTTTATTATTATTATTACATGTGTGTGTGTGAAAGCAATGACATTAATTCATTCATCTCAATGGACAAAGGAGGGTTATAGTTCATTATCTTCCTCAAGTCAGAGGCATCAGTGCTATATTCAGTGGCTGCAGCATTAAATCGTGAGCATTGATTGAAAGTGCTGGCGTGCACACAGGCGCGTTTAAACCCGGCACTGAGATGCACGTGAGAAATACCTGCGTGACCGTGTTGACGTCACTGACTTGTGGAAGGTATAAGCATTGTAGACATTTGGGTGTAATAATTCTGTTTATGCAAAGATGTGCAGGGAATTGTGTAACAACTGTATATTATGTAAAGGTTAAGAATGGAATGAAAACTAATGCATTGTTGACACAAATATGAAATCAAAATTGTTACCTTCAGTAACAGACAATGTAAGTGTTTCAATAATTTTCTAGCATATGTGTATATATAGTTCAATTGTAAAGGAATCTATTTATGCACAACAAACTTATGCACCACCTTACCTTCTATTCTTGTGTAGGCAGTGGACTTAGTAAGGTTAACAACTTTTCATATTTTTGGTTAAAGCAATAACAGAGCTTTTTTTGAAGAGCGCCCCCAATTTTCTAAATTTGATATTTTTGCACAGTTGTGCTGGTAATTGTCCTTTTAACTATACCTGCGATTGGCAATGGTCAAAAATAAGTATTTGTCATAAAAGAAACGATTTTGTAATTAGAATCGGGATCCCTGATTGTAATTTCATGGCGGAGCTGGAAACGCCAAATTTATGTCCGTCAGTGATGAAATAATGTCACCTTAAGAAAATGATCTCTAACCTGACTTGCCTGAACCAAGGGAATAACTAATAGATGAGCATAGACACATACATGGTGCAATTTCCCAGCTATTTCACATTGGAAGGATGTTTCCAGCAGCCGTTGAATTATTATCGGAGATCTCCAATATTAATTATTCTGATTACAAAATTCCTTCTTTTGGAACACAGAGAGAGTTTTGAGCTCCACCATTCACAGGTATTGTTTACTAGTCAATTGCCAATGCAACTGCAAAAATCTCAAAATATCTTGAAAATTGGGGCACTCTTCAAAAAAATGTGCTGTTATTGCTTTAAGTATAAAATTTCACAGCCAGATTCTTACTATGTTTTCTTAGCAGGACCTATCATAAAGTATGCTCTAAAGTTGTCTGCTGGGTGACTGACAAGTACACAGAGGCCGTCAGTACTGGAATACCTCTGCAACTACTTGGGAGTACCCAGGTCCACTACCTTACAGACAACAATTTGGCCAAAAGCAAGCATCAACAATCCATTGTTATTTAATCTTTTCTGACAATATTAAGCTTAGTAATAGTGATATTTGAGTTGAAGCTCATTTGCTTGAGAGTTTCTTCACAGGTACTCATTATGGGTACACTGTGGTTAAGATACTGCATGTGTACCTAGGGTGCGGATAGATACCCCACTTGTTGTGACCTGTGATGTGGTACCCATGTGGGAGGTACTCAAAAGCTATTTCATAGGTACTTCAAAATGTGTAATTGACATATTTTATGCATTTATTGCTTTAAACAAATTTTATACAGATTAAATAAAATTGCCACCAGCAGAAATAAGTCTGTAAAGTAGTGACTGTAAACAGTAACTTACCTCAAAATTATAACTGCAGTGCAGAACACCACCAACCAATTTGATTTGTCATTCAAAGGGTTATATGATGTAATAAGCCAATCACAGACATGCTAAGATAAGCACAAACATCACACCTCATTGCAGAAATAGCATCATAATGTTTACATAAACTGTGATTGCTAGTCTATAAACATCACTGTGAGTTATTTACTAGACTAGTAAATCAGCATTTAACAGCTTTGACAGTGCTGGCATTACCGATAGACCCTAGTCTATGCAATATGCTGTGGGTGCTGTGAGTGTTTGTTAATGCGAGCCTGAGCACTCTTATTTCAGTGGCCATTTGGCAGTGTAAGCATATTATAGACTGATTCCATGATTCCAGCACCATTACAGTTTCTAGAGGAAATATTTGTGTGTGTGAAAGAGAATGTATTTTTTTACCAAATGGGACCTGGAGAAGGAAGTCACCAAGTCAAAAAGTCACTAAGTTTAAATGCATTTTGGGTATAATTTACCTCATCTTTTTCTCAATTGTTTTTTTCAGTGGAAAATATGTGGAAGGTAGATTGGTGAGAAAATATGTTGAAGGGTAGATTATTGAAAAAAGGCTTCCAGAAAATCCAAAGTGGAATTGTTGATTGAATTGATGATTTCAATTCAATGCATTGTGACATTCGCTGGCTTCCAATAAGCTTGAACTAATATCAGGAGAAGAAACTTTTGGGAACTCATTGGGAATTATCCCAAAGGTTTCTAATATTAGGTAGGAATCACTGACAAACTTCACAACATGAATGAACAGCACCGCCCAGCTTAATATAGTTAACATTGGTTGGCATGTTGGGTCGCTCATATATCGCAATATCAAAGCACAGAAAGGTCAAACACTTTGCCGAAAATCTCATTTCATTGTCATTTTGCTCAGAATTTTTTCTAGCCGATTACAATTTGTTGCAATAGTCCATATTAGCAAAATTGTCAGGGGTTTCAATTAGTTCTGCCATCGTCTTGACTGACCTTGCCGCTGCTAATATGCACAAGCAAAATCACTACTTTACAAAAATGACATCGTTCCATCACACCGTTTTGCTAGTTCCGATATTCCATATTTTTCCATTCAGTTCACATGGGCTATTGGAACCTTGTATCACAGTGCATTGCTCTTTCATGGTTTCCACTGATTGTACATGCACGACCCCGAGCAGTAATTGTTTGAATAGATCACACCACATACACTATGCATGGTGTGACATTGTAATTACCACATGCCTCGATTTGTTGGTGGTTTTAGTTCTACATTGGCATGTGTATTGCAATAGAGTAGCAGGCCCGGCGACAAACCTAGACTCCTTTATAAATATTCTTGAGTGTCCGGTAAAAAGTTTATTCATGGGAATCCTAGCTTTTTTGGAGACCAGCAAAACTTGCAATACATTAGAACAATTGTGTAAATTATATCTTTGTAAGTCATGTGACTGGATAGGTGAATGCAGTCACACATGATTTTATTAAGTTTTTCTTATTTTTGATTTTTCTTGTACTTATATTACATTAACAAAATTGCCAAAGATAATTATTTTGCCACAATTTATTTTGCTAAATTGATGCGTTTTGTGTCGTCTTTGTGTGTATCTGTGCTGAGGTTTACTTGTGCGACTCCATCTCATATGTATTACTTTATTCCATCATGGCTTGTGTGTCTAATTTTGCTACTTGTATGTCTAATTTTAACAAAAGAAAAGTCACACAAGTATACCCAGTTAACTTGTCTGTCAGGCTGGCTGTCTGTAGAAAAATGTATTGCCCGCTGTTCCCACATACGTGCACACATTTTAAATATGGCACTTACATGTAATGGTCCTTGGGTAGTGCCCCACATGTTACCCCTCTCAAGATTGGGTCAAAGGTCATCTAGAGTACTTAGAGGGAGCAGCCATTATTTACACCAGGGGGAATGGAGGGATTCATTTTTTTTTGCCAAAAAAAAAATGTATTCTCCATTCGCTTCTGTTAAAAAAAAATTGCATTTCCTCTAACTTTATGAAATTTTGTCCATTTAAAAGTTCATGTTCTGCCCTCTCTCGCCTACAGAATATTTTTATATTGCCCCTCAAATCCCCCATTCCCCCACATAAGTAATTACCCCTCCCAAAGTGGAACAAATTACATTTACCTATTGTACAAAATAAACTTTTAATTGAATCCTAATGATATTATTTGCAACTGAATCTACAAATATTGTGATACTGTAATATGAGATTATATTTTTTTTATTTGACCTTATTAGCATGGGTTAGAAAGACCCCTATATCATTTACTCAGCCATTTTGCAGTATGGTAAGAAAGGTGGTAGGATTGAAGAGGGTTGGGCTGAAATATTTCAGGAAGAAGTCATTGTAATTGGTCCCTCCAATGAATATCTTATGTACCGTAATTAATAAATGAGAAATTGTAAGGCAGTAGCACACAGGGGGTTAACAATTAAAGGAGGCATTTATTAGACAGTCGGCTTTGAAGATTTGTATAAATAACTTTTATTTTTAAGATGTAAATGAGTTCCAAAATAGCTTAGGATAAAGATGAATCATACATTGTGTTATTTATTAACTTTGGGATATAAATCTTGCGCGAATAGTTTGCCTGTAAATCTCATGACTGTTTATAAACAGTTGTCGAGGTGATTTGTAAAGAAGTGTTCATGAATTGAGTTTGTATCATATTTCAGTCAGCTACATCCTTATTGCCTATTTTGTTAAAGAAAAGCAACCCTATAACCTTTTCACTATTTCTAACATTTTAATTTTTATAGTATTTTGATAAATTTTGCAATACTTTACTATTGGTTCATTTAATTAGAATCTGAAATACTTTATGGCAGCATAATAGTGTGTGTGGGTGGGGTTGTTAGTGTGCCTATCAATATATGATACACAATTTTGTTTTCAATTTGCTGTAACTTATCAGTGGAATACCTGATCACTTTCATTTACAGCATTGAAAGCTTAAAGGGACAAGCAGCGATTTGCTGATCCGAAACATCGAAAAAATCATCAAAATTCATATTTTGATATTTTTGTTATTGGCATGGATGTGCTAACATAACCTGCAAGTGGTAGGCTTGAAATCCGTGTATTAAAGACAAGGTAGTACCTTTTATCTGATTCTGTAATTTAGATACGTGCGTATCAAAATTCCGACTTGAGATCAAAAAAGCCTTTCTCTGTGAATATCCGAGATTTTTAAGCATGATATTGTGCGCCATGACCTGTACAGTTTGACCTCAAACACAAAGATTATTTATATTTGTTTATTTTGTACTGATGTAAACCACAATCAGCTGTTTAGTGTATATTTTGAGACACCATCTATTTACAGGAGATTGTACGAAAAATTTCTTCAAATACTTCATTTTTTTCACTATTTGGTGTGTTTTTTCTACATTAAAGCAGTTATATGGAATTATACACACTTATCCCTGATTTATAAGTTAAAAAAATGCATTTCTACATTTTTCGATTTTCTCGCATTATCGCTGCTAATCCCTTTAAATAAGTAGTTAATGGTCAAAATCCTATAGTGCTCAACTGTATTGGCCAAAGAGGCCTTATCTACTAACTTGCTTTTAATTGTATGATATAATTTTGGATTGCTGTTTTTGTCTTTTTTGTTGATGTTTTTTTTTCTATTTTAGATCATTGTTGCTCATTTTCCTTATTTTTACCAAGTTAGTACAACATAGTACAAGAAAAAAGAATGCAATTTCTTAAAGTTATTATGATTTGCTTCAGTAGCAGCTTACTAAAAAAAAAAAAAAAAAAAAGGTGTGTTTTTTCTACATTAAAGCAGTTATATGGAATTATACACACTTATCCCTGATTTATAAGTTAAAAAAATGCATTTCTACATTTTTCGATTTTCTCGCATTATCGCTGCTAATCCCTTTAAATAAGTAGTTAATGGTCAAAATCCTATAGTGCTCAACTGTATTGGCCAAAGAGGCCTTATCTACTAACTTGCTTTTAATTGTATGATATAATTTTGGATTGCTGTTTTTGTCTTTTTTGTTGATGTTTTTTTTCTATTTTAGATCATTGTTGCTCATTTTCCTTATTTTTACCAAGTTAGTACAACATAGTACAAGAAAAAAGAATGCAATTTCTTAAAGTTATTATGATTTGCTTCAGTAGCAGCTTACTGACCAAATTGATGCAATTTTTTCTTTTTATCATTGATATTTAGCATGAAGTTACATTCTTTTTCTTTATGCCTCTTTCATACAAGAAAAATATAGTAATTTGGGCAAGAGTTGTCAAAAACATAAATTGATAATTTCAGTGTCTTAAGGCAGGAAGACACATAGGTATCACTTTGTCCACTTTAGTTGTCTGTTGTGAAAAGGGTTAACTTTTGCCTGTAATATCCACATACTTTGATGGATTTAAAACAGGTACAACATGGCATCCCCCATTTGTTGATGAGGTCAAAGGTCACATACCAAGGTCAAAGGTCATGTGAGGTCAAGTTGTAAAATAGGCTGAAAATGTAAAATCGATCTCATTTGAAAAGTTGAAGTTCAATTGGAACCAAACTTGAGTCATAGGTGCAACGTGGGATCCTTCATTTGTCACATACTGAGGTCAAAGGTCACATACCAAGGTCAAAGGTCATTTGAGATCAAGTTCTAAAATAGGCTGAAAATGTAAAATTGACCTCATTTGAAAAGTTGAAGTTCAATTGGAACCAAACTTGGTTTATGGAGTTTACATGCAAACCCTCATTTGTTTATGAAGTCAAAGGTGACATATCATAGGTAATGTGAGGCCTATCATTCACAAACAGTGACGGCAGGTGACACAAGCGGTCCGAAGACCGATGTATTTTTTTTTTACAAAATTAAATGACAAAATGTCAGGGTAGTGTTTCATTCAAGTCAGTTTCAAAAGTTGGAGGTCCTGTTTTTTAGTAATTTCTGACAGTTGGAAACTTGAACTAGATTTCACTTTGTACTATAAAGTGATATATTCCAAGTGAAATGAACTTGTATAATTTATATTATTATTTATCAAATGAAATAAAATGCTTCATACATTGGACAACTTATATGTAGATTACAGGTAACTTATCCAAATGCTGTAAAACTTGCTTTGATATGTCAAAAGATGTTGATTATTTACAAGACATCACCTTATGTAGAAGATTTATAGTTTTAACAAATATATTAGAGATTACTCTTTTTGTGAACCATTATCACCAACACAGTCATTTATACTTTGAAGGTCCACATTGGTTGCAATCAGGATCTGTTTTCACTTAGTAGAAATCCCAATATGTTATATAGAGAGTATGAGAATTGGTGATACATGTCAATATACAACATATTATTGGATATTATGTCAGACAACTTTAGCTAGATTACAAATGATATTAAATTTAGTTGAATTTCATATTTGGTTCATGAAATGACATATTCTTTACTTTAGATGTTGTTATGTATATCAACTTGGTATTTTGAACATAAAAGACCATTAAGATGTACACATTACAAAGAAAGTGAATGGATCATTATGAAAAATGCAAGAGTACATGTACATTATCAATTATTAATTAACTCCACATTAAATACATTTGGGAAACGTCATGTGACAAAATCCTAATTCACAAAATTCTTCCTTTTTTCAGATATTATCTACTTAAAAGGCATATGGCAAACTGGTTTTGTGAGACCTGGTCACATTCTGTTTTCTAATATTTAGATATATTTTGTTGTTGGAATTGGAGTTAGACAAACATTTTGCTCTCATTCTGAAATGGCTCCTGTACTGATTTTAGGTGCTTCCAAATTTGGCTGCAGCTGACATCAAATTGACTATACTTTGTTCATTGCCAAATAGGCAAGACTCTTTACACTGCAAATTGATATAGGATAGTGCGGGCGCACCTGCAAGCAACACTACCGCAACAGACGCAGTGCATGATGCATGCACGACGCACGCTCATGGCAAGAGGGGTGTGTGTAAAATAGAATTTCACGTGCGGATACACAAAAGCCAAATAATTTTTGCCTATTAGGTGATGAACAAAGTATAGGCTGACATGAAGTAGCTTCTGTTGTGATGTGTCACATACTTTAGTTTACCCCATAGGGTGTTTTGAACCAATCCCATAATGCATTGCAATGTGCATATACTGTACTGTAAAATGCATGTCAGTACTTACGGATTAAGTGTTCAAAAAGTTTAAGGACCACAAGTCATTTCATGATCATGATAAAATTCCCTAATTACTAACACTTTGTGGCTAAAATTAGTGTTAAAGTCAGGGTTTTAATGTGTTAAGAATTTTTGTGTTTTTGTGAGATCATATGACCTCATTGAGGTTAAAGACACTATCAGTGATTTATCCGAAAGAGTCAAAATCTATTAATTTTGCAGGAATAGCTTAAAAGTGAAGCATAAGTCTGCAGAATTCTCATAAGGTACTTTTTCCAACTGACAAAATTACAGAAAAGGAAGAAAACAGCAGTGTTCAAAGATAGGAATCGCCATTCAATTACGTGTTGTAGTAAGTGTCCGAACGGACAGTAATGACCAAAACTTCCGATTTTGTCCTTATTAGGTTGCTTCTGGTCCTATCCTTTGCAGGGTATGTTAGGATACATGTACTTGTTACAAACATGCAAAAATCTGATTTTTGATGATTTTTTTCAATTTTCTGATTTAGCAAATCACTGATAGTGCCTTTAAATTTCCCAAAACTGGTGCATTGAGGGATGGGCTCAATACACCCTCTGATAAGTTTACCTTTTCAACCCTGCAAAAAGAGAATATTCTCACTCAGAGATCAGCATTTTTAAATTTGTTTCCAATATTTCAAAATTAAGCATTTTCTTGGCCATATTCAGAATCAGCATAAAAATACATTCAAATTAGTCCAAATAAAACAGACTTTTGCGTTATAACCTACAGAATCCACTCTGTAAACCTTGAAGTACAAAATAAACTCCCACACAGGTCTCACAAGGAATGCCTGATATTTGTCGACTTATATGACCAGTTATTTGTGTTTCAGTGTTTTCATGTTTTTATCATACATCATGCGTTATATCTTAATCGCGCGTGAATTAGACTGCGCCTAAGCATGTATAAGAGCGTTTTGTAGTAAGGTGCGATAATGCTGCGCAGCGCATCTATTAATTTACTTTGTACTTCAAAGTTTATGCAGTGTAGGGTTGGAAGGGTTAAGGTTACATCAAGTATGTTGGATATAGAAAAAAACAACACAGACCTTAATTTCATAATACTGATATGTTTGTTATATCATTAGATTATATGTGAATTTCATCTCAATTGGAACAATCCTTATTACTTTTAACAAATTATTTATTCACTATATTACTATGATTATACATTGCTGATTATTAAAGGTCCATGACCCAACTGCTAATAGCCTTGTTCCCAAAATGCCAGATTTTACAGAAGTGGTCAGAATTTTAGTGTCTGAAGAAAGATAATATTTTGCTCATTTACCCTGTGAAAGCATAGGGATAAAAGGTGGTTGGTTTGGATGTTATGAGTGAAAAGGTGCCCCCATTTTGGTCAACCAATACTAATTTTGCACATTCTATGCAGCTTTAAATAATCATGTTTTTAGCTCTCGCATCAAAACAGATTGAAATATCGGTGTGAAACTTTACAGATGGTGTATTTGGGATCAAGGTCATTCAATCAAGATGAACACTTAATAGTTAAACTGGGTCATCTCCCCTTACCCCTTTAAACTTTTACAGATGTGTACCAGTATACTAAATGACCAAGAACTCATATCCCAACATTGTACCCTTAAAGCCTTGTTCAGGCCTTACTCAATAGGCCACTGTATTTTTTCCCAGCAATTTGCACAATGTATTATCAAATAAAATTTGTTGTGTAAGAAAAAATATGAATATATATCAAACCCACAAATGCTAACTTAGCCTGCAAATAATAAGTTAGCTTGCAAAAAATAAGTTAGAATCCAAAACAGATTAAACTGGAATGGGTTATTTCCAAAATTATTTCCATACCCCACCAAAATTAATAGCAAATTCACAGACTTGCTTTTTAAAAAGTGAAAGAGATGTGAAGTTTATTAAATGTGCATTTCATAGGTTTGAAAATATCACAGCATCCCAAGATGGGCCACTGTGTTGTAACTTTTCAGAGATGTAACTTTTCCAGAAATTTCTGGCCATAAATAAAAAAAAAATTCTGGAAATGTTAACAAAAAAAACAAAAATTTTTGACATCAAAGTGTTAATGATAAAGGTAAAACTGCATCAAAAACCAAAGTTTTAAGTACCAATTTATTTTAGAGAAGGGGTCTTGTACCCTAAAATTGCGTAAGAAAATATGTTCCTTGGAGCTTAACTGGATGCTACGCTAAAATTTGGACTTCCCGTTGGTTCAAATTTTGGATTTTCAGGAAATGGGACTACTCCTCTGTTACATCTCTGATTTTTGTCCATTTGGGACAGAAATTTTAAAATGTTTCTCATAGATAATTTAAGATTGAGCACTCAAAAAGTGTTCAAACCATTTCCTTCATATTGTTTTCAGGATTGGATATGGGACCAAAAACATCTGATGGAAAAGAGATGGGTCGGTATTCATTTGTACAAAATTAATTTGCCAGATTCAAAGGAAATTGGGTTGGGCCAGCATGTAGAACAGTGTCTTTTTGTTGATTAGTTGGAGTTGCAGATTACAAAATAAGAATTTTGTGTTTCATAAAAGAAAATGGGAATTCCTATCCCTTCTTAGTGTTCTTATATGTGTGTTTGTTTGGGGTGGTAGGGGTGTGAATTATTTTTGGAATGGCCCACATTCATCTTTTGGATCCACATTAAAAAGAGTAAGACAAGAGACACCAGTTTCTAAATTTCCAGTAAGAACAGTAATGAAACAGTGAATTGGTGACTGTTTTGACACTATAAAGTAAAAGCTTCACATTGCTTTGACATCCTAGCACATGCTCCTGGAGTACTATGGAGTGGTATTTTCACTTAAAAGCAGCAGTAAGTGACATATGACAAATGCACTGCATACATGCAGTGATGATTACTGCTGTAGTGTCTCATTTATAGTGTTCAGGGTACATAAGTTGAATTTACATCCATTACAATAGCTATCATCACATGCTATCATACTCAGCATGTGTGTCTACCATCGTATATAACAGATTATTTTTGCAGTTTTATTTTCATAGTTATATTGAGTAATGAGAGGAGCATGAGTTTAAAAGCCCACACAAATTTATTTGACCAATAATGGATGCATGTTTAGTTGGCTTAACTGCAAATGTAGAACACTGCAAAGTATTCAGTACTGTGAAAAATAATCCCCTGTGAAATATTTTGCTATATATTATGGCCATCATAGATCTTATTATACAAGGTTTGACATGTTACTAGATCTTGTGACACTACCCTAGTTAGAACATCAGTAAATACCAACTGATAATATGGTACTTACACATTAATGAATGTACTGAGTTTTGCTTGTAATATTATACACAACATTGTACACAAAATTGTTCACAAAATTGTACAGCATGTCCCAACAAATGCAATCCTCTTTGTTGGTGCTATCATTTTAAAATTATTTTAAAAACCTTGAAATTTAATGTTATATACATAAAGTCTACCCTTTCCTCCACACTGATTACAATTTTGTCTGATTTGCGTCATTGGTTTTAAGAACAAAGGTGATTACGTAACTACATGCAATTTAAGTCTTCCAAGTTTGACAATGATGTATACACAATCAAAGCATGCTAAAGTACTTTGATTCTTGTTTTATTTCTCCTCTCGTCTCTTTCTTTATCCTTACCACTTTATTTCGATCTGTTCAATTAACTCGGTATAACCTTGTCCACTATAGTAGATCGATTCATCCCATCGTGTCACCAGAGGAAAAGTTTTGGACAGCGTCGATTATTTGGGAGAGGAGGCAGAATATGTGGCCCGATTCACCTGTTTCATGGATGAACCACGATAAGCTGGCTTTTATGTTAACATCATCTTTACATAGACAGTGCAAAAGCGGACTTTTGTGTTCCTCCGAATTGAAAGTCAGTAACATTCAACTCACCGTTACATTGAATACCATTGAAGCAAATGCGATTAGTCAGAATGTTTTGAGAGTTATTGTAGATATAAATGCGTTTTCCTTGACTTGAATGCTTTCATTAAGCATAGAATTGATAGTTCGCTGCTATCGGACTGCATGTTTCAATAGCGTGGAATTTTAATTTCCACCCACTGCACATCCCCCTCATTCAATGCCCATACCTTCGAAAAAGTACTAGAGGTGACACGATGGGTTGAATCTACTATAAATATTAAACATTTAAAGACAAGCTGTCTTTAGCAAATAATCTTTGACAAACTTGGAATGGGGTAATTTGATGTAGAGTTGGATAATAGCTTTGTTTTCAAGACCAATGAACCAGATCAGAAAAAAATTTAGAATCTGTCATAAAATTTGAATAATCTCAGTAATTTTGAAATTATAGCACCAACTACAAGGATTGCATTTTTGGGACACTGTAGTTGGGAGTTGGAGGCATGTTAGATTTTAAATTTATTGCAAAATTAGATGAAAGTACTATACTTGTATAGTTTAACTTTACCTCCAGTAATTTAGTAATAATATTATTTATCAATAATTCCATATTTGAATAATATGTGCAATATGCAATAATATATAGAGACTATATTTATGATGAAGGCAGATCCCCAGAATGCATAATTAAATAAAATGTTTGTGATAACACCAATCTGTAATTTGACTCTCATTATTTTTTAGTTTGGTTTCTCTGGGTATAAGTCACTGCAGGTCACAAGTTGCAGTAAACCTGCATAGGATTCCAGTAAAAACTGTATTTTGATACATCGCCAGTTAAAATCCTTATAGGTTATACACCACTAACCTGGCTGCCGTAAGGATCAAAAATCTTGGGTGGACTACTTTCTTGCATGGCATCTGGAAAAAGTGCTTTAAAATGTCTGAAAATGCACTAGTTATATTAAGAAAAAAAAAAAAAAAAAAAAAAGACTATATTTATGATGAAGGCAGATCCCCAGAATGCATAATTAAATAAAATGTTTGTGATAACACCAATCTGTAATTTGACTCTCATTATTTTTTAGTTTGGTTTCTCTGGTTTTCCTCTCTTTCCCATTATTAAGGTTCATACTTCTACTGTATTGCAGTGCATTTACTGCAATGTTTCGTCACTTCTGTTGCACTCCTAGTCAATTTACCGCAGGTCAACCCAGTCATTGCAGGTCACACGTTGCAGTAAACCTGCATAGGATTGCAGTAAAAACTGTATTTTGATGCATCGCCAGTTAAAATCCTTTTAACATTATTGCACTACTGCATTGCGTTGCACAAAATGAGAGTAACTTCAATAAAAGGTGATACTATTATTTACCCCAGTTTGTTCACGCATTATGGGGAAATGTGACTGGTTTGAGGTCATCTCAAACCAGTGATATTTTCCATATCACATTTAGAACAAACAAGGGATTACAAATTAATTATTCAGTAGACATGAATTTAATCCAATATGATCGAGTCATACTCAAAATAGTTTCCTTTTATAAATACAAATAAAAATTTGAGCTTGTCCCTCTTTTGCCATCATTTCAACTAATATTCGATCAAACCCATGAATTGAGTCAATGAGTCCAGATTTATTTCCATGGTAGAGGGATTTCAAAAGATGTGTACATATCACATTTCATTACTGTGCTGTGAAAAGCAACTTGTTTATCTCGTTGACTTGAACCTGATCTTGACAAGCTCTTGGTATTCTTTTTTATTTGGAATGGAGTTAGTCCCTCGTTGTTTTGGATACTCCTTTCAGCACCTTTCTCAGTTAGCATCTCTATCACATCATTATGTCCATTGGCTACAGCGTGATGTAAGGGAGTCCATCCATCAGAGTCCTTCACATTAAGATTAACCCCAGCTTCAGCTAACAGTTTTACAGCGATAATATTTCCTTGTACAACACTGTCAGTAAGTTCTTCTAGGGCATCTGTAACAAAAGAATAGACATAGGTAGTAGTAGTAAATCCAAAGTTTGTCCCCTTAAAATGGGGGTGGCTGGATTCACCTCACACTCGTAGCAATTGCCCTTACTCCCTCCTTCCACTTCACCCAATTCAATGCATCCTCCATCCTCATCCCAACCCTCCTACTCTTCTCCTCCACATGCTTCTTCCATGTCTTTGGTCATCCCCTCCTCTTCAAACCACCCATCTAGAACTCAAAAGCCCTTCTTAAAACATGCTGGTCATCCTTCCTCAGCATGTGCCCACACCAACGTACAATATTAGCCTTTGCCAACCGGTCCACCGCTTCTTCCAAACCCAATATCTGCATCAAGTCCTCAGTCTTCATCCTATCCATCAACTTCACACCACACATTGCTCTCATCATTGCTCCTTTCTATTAGCAATTAAAGTCGAGTAATAAAGAATGAGAAGAAATGTGGTAGGTAATAAGAAGAGTAGTAAGTACCACCTTGTTGATGTATATCAGGTTATGTGATTTTATTTTAATTTTTCTTTAGGCAGGATACCACCTTAATTCCAAGATTGAAAAGGAACAGAAAGAAAAGGAAATTGAACTGGAAAAAGAAAAAATGCAAAAAGAAATGCAACAAAAAGAGATAGAATGATCATCTTTTCAACATCATTCATCACTCCTCTACCAAAGAAAGGCAACCTACAACTACCCCAAAACTACAGAGTTGAGAATTTCGAAGAGAAAAGCTTCAATTGTGTTTGTAGACTTCTCCAAGGCCTTTGACAGTGTCAACAGGGAATGTAATGCTGCATATTCTCACCTATTACGGTGTCCCAAGTGAGCCTGTCAAAGCAATAGCCATCCGTCATGTATGATGACCCATCTAACTTTGTGCAGACCATAAATGGGCTGGAATCCTCCAAGGAGATACTCTTGCTCCCTATCTCTTTGTTATCATGGTGGAATACATCCTCTGAATATTCACATGAATGACAAGGGACTCGCCATCAACCCCAAGCATTCTAGACGTCAGCATCTCACACACCACAACTACGTTCAGATGATTCTAGCTCTAACAGTGGCTCTGATGTATGCTGCACAAGACTACTAATATCACTTCAGAATGCTGCATCAAAGTCGCCCCATACATCTAAGTCCCTGATAAAACAGAATACATGACCCCCAATATAATGAGGAAGAGAATCAATCAACTATCTGCCTACAGATGGATCCACTCGAAAGGTCAGGGGCTTCAAGGTACCCTAGGTCCTATGTTGTTCAACAGCAAGAAAGATGGCGTCATCCCAAGGACAAGCTTGGAATGCATGCAATAAACTCAAACACCACTTATGGCAACTGTATCTGTTATATGATCCGACACCTGACGACAAAGAAAGATCTACAGGATAGCTTGATGGCACCTACACCAGGGTCCTTATGCGATACAAACATTACTCTGTATGGTGCTACGGTATCAATCAATATTATATTTCCATTGGTTCAGGCCAGGCCATGAACCACTCGTTCGTGTATTTCCCAGCTCTTTCTTTCAGCTGGGTGAAAGGAACACACTCGATTGACCTTGGTATATGAAATACAATAAAACTTACGCATAACCCCCCGCAGAAGCCCGCCGCGCGCACGTGGCTGTAGCCTGCTAAAACTAACACGGTGACCGTCTGCTCATTCAGTCCACGGTAGGGTATTTAGCTGGCTGACTATGTTTTTCAGTTTGTAGACTTATGGACCCATCTTTTTTCACATCAATGCGGGGCAATTGAATATTAAATTATTAAAGAACAATATACAGATGTTGAATCTTAAAAAAGGAATTTGTATTAATTGGAATAAAACATCCAATTTTTGGAAAAATAAAGATTGATGACGTCACCTGCCAAAAACAAAAAAACAAAAAAAAAAAACAACATTTGATTGGTTTATATTTTTGCTTCGGGGGACCCATTCAGGTAAAAATGACGTACTTATCCCTACATTGGAAAACGCAACCGATTATCTCATCGTACATCGGTTTTTGAATCAGTAGGGAAAGGTAAATTTTTGTAAACTGTTTAGACATATACACGGTGTCTTTTGGAAAAATAATAGCACTTTGGGCAGAGAGGGTCATGTACAGCCCTTGATTTAATTAACATAGTCGATTTATAGAATAGATCGGCTCGCCCCCGGAAGAGCAAACGGATATCTTGATTAACCTGACACGTGACCTGGTACCTTACACGTTACACAACATTTTCATCTCTCGTTACCGTTTATAACTACAAAACGGCAAAGCACAAGCATTCTGTATCTCTGTTGTCACAACATAATCGATCATAGTGAGACTATACAACTGGTTCTGTACAGGGAGGGTAGGACACGATCTGCTTCGATTTGGGGCATTGGAGATTTCAACGGTAATTTTGTGAAAACTGCTACACATGCATACTTGCAGTCTCAGTCCCCGTGACATTAAAAAATCATCTCTTAAACCTTTGTTCAAAAGATCTTAGTAATAATCATATAAATAGAAAAAAATATGAAGTCACACATCAATCATGCTTCTGTTTAAATTACCTTTGCATACTCAAAGCTCCAGAAACTTTCCATGGTAGAGGGATTTCAAAAGATGTGTACATATCACATTTCATTACTGTGCTGTGAAAAGCAACTTGTTTATCTCGTTGACTTGAACCTGATCTTGACAAGCTCTTGGTATTCTTTTTTATTTGGAATGGAGTTAGTCCCTCGTTGTTTTGGATACTCCTTTCAGCACCTTTCTCAGTTAGCATCTCTATCACATCATTATGTCCATTGGCTACAGCGTGATGTAAGGGAGTCCATCCATCAGAGTCCTTCACATTAAGATTAACCCCAGCTTCAGCTAACAGTTTTACAGCGATAATATTTCCTTGTACAACACTGTCAGTAAGTTCTTCTAGGGCATCTGTAACAAAAGAATAGACATAGGTAGTAGTAGTAAATCCAAAGTTTGTCCCCTTAAAATGGGGGTGGCTGGATTCACCTCACACTCGTAGCAATTGCCCTTACTCCCTCCTTCCACTTCACCCAATTCAATGCATCCTCCATCCTCATCCCAACCCTCCTACTCTTCTCCTCCACATGCTTCTTCCATGTCTTTGGTCATCCCCTCCTCTTCAAACCACCCATCTAGAACTCAAAAGCCCTTCTTAAAACATGCTGGTCATCCTTCCTCAGCATGTGCCCACACCAACGTACAATATTAGCCTTTGCCAACCGGTCCACCGCTTCTTCCAAACCCAATATCTGCATCAAGTCCTCAGTCTTCATCCTATCCATCAACTTCACACCACACATTGCTCTCATCATTGCTCCTTTCTATTAGCAATTAAAGTCGAGTAATAAAGAATGAGAAGAAATGTGGTAGGTAATAAGAAGAGTAGTAAGTACCACCTTGTTGATGTATATCAGGTTATGTGATTTTATTTTAATTTTTCTTTAGGCAGGATACCACCTTAATTCCAAGATTGAAAAGGAACAGAAAGAAAAGGAAATTGAACTGGAAAAAGAAAAAATGCAAAAAGAAATGCAACAAAAAGAGATAGAATGATCATCTTTTCAACATCATTCATCACTCCTCTACCAAAGAAAGGCAACCTACAACTACCCCAAAACTACAGAGTTGAGAATTTCGAAGAGAAAAGCTTCAATTGTGTTTGTAGACTTCTCCAAGGCCTTTGACAGTGTCAACAGGGAATGTAATGCTGCATATTCTCACCTATTACGGTGTCCCAAGTGAGCCTGTCAAAGCAATAGCCATCCGTCATGTATGATGACCCATCTAACTTTGTGCAGACCATAAATGGGCTGGAATCCTCCAAGGAGATACTCTTGCTCCCTATCTCTTTGTTATCATGGTGGAATACATCCTCTGAATATTCACATGAATGACAAGGGACTCGCCATCAAACCCAAGCATTCTAGACGTCAGCATCTCACAGACCACAACTACGCAGATGATCTAGCTCTAACAGTGGATCTGATGTATGATGCACAAGATCTACTAATATCACTTCAGAATGCTGCAGTCAAAGTCGCCCTACATCTAAGTGCCCTGAGAAAACAGAATACATGACCGTCAATATAATGAGGAAGAGAATCATCAACCTATCTGCACTACAGATGGTATCCAACTCAAAGAGGTCAGGGGCTTCAAGTACCTAGGGTCCTATGTTGTCAACAGCAAGAAAGATGCTGTCATACAAAGGACAAGCTTGGAATGCATGCAATAAACTACACCACTTATGGCAATCTGGTATCTGTTATATGGATCCGACACCTGAACGACAAAGAAAGATCTACAGGATAGCTTGGATGGCACCTACACCAGGTTCCTTATGCGAGTACAAAACATGTACTCTGTATGGTTGCTACGGTATCAATCAATATTATTGCCATTGTTACAGGCAAGGCCATGGAACCAATCGTGCGTGTATTTCCCAGCTCTTTCTTCAGCGGGTGAAATGAACACATCGGATTGACTCGTGGTATATGGAAATACAATAAAACTTGATCTTATAAAAGGCCGAAGTAATAGACCAGTTAACATCTGACGTCAGCATCAATTGTAAATACGATGCGCACGCAGACACACAGGCAAAACATTTCGAGATCACAGCTCGGGTCACTGTCTTAGCATAGTAAACAGTGCTTGACACGCGTGTCTCAGCATCTATCTGTGGTGGAAGTTTTCGCGAACTTTTTTCTTCAAGATATTTATCGGTGAAGATGGAATGAAATGTGAAATATGTTAAAGATTTATCTGAAAGCAATCGCAGAAAGTACTTGGAGCGACTGAAAACAAAATCTGGGGAACAATTACCCGATCCTTATGACATGTATGAGTTAGATTTTACCAAGCCCATTCACGCACGAGTCTCTAAAAGCATACAGATCCTTTGATGCTTATAATTACTTTGTATCGGGTTATGTGAAGAAGTGCTTCTTTTACCCAAGTTCCTAACTCCCAGTTTTGTTTCATCCATGCCCTGGTTCACGCGGGGCAGGAACCAAATGACATTAAGAGTGCAGTGAAGGATGCGTGGGGGTTTCTCCACAAATCTGGACAATACGGTATACCGCAAACTGCACATGTACAGCTAGTTAGGTAGGCCTACATGACATGTACAGGTTTCTGATTGGAACTTCTTTACTTCCCCAGGGGGGCCACTTGTATTCCAAGGTGGATGTCATGCTCGTGTATGGCCTCCCAAAACGTACCCTAAGCACGTATTTCACTTGGCAAGAAAAACACCCTAAGCACCTATTTCGGTTGATTTTGCTACCCTAAACAAGTACTTTGGGCTTGGTTTTGCTACCCTTAACAAGTGTTTTGGTTTAATTTTAAAACCCTAAACAAGTAATTTGCATGACAGTTTAAAAATACACCCTAAACAAGTATTTGGACATAATTTTGCTACCCTAAACGAGAACGTTTATAAAATGTACCTTTAACCACTTTACAGGCTATAGGCTCTTATTGTAACTGGCCCTAGCCTGATAAAGGAATTTTTTACACATGATTTCACTGAAGTTTTTTATTTCACTCTTTTGTGTAAAAGCGTCAATTTGCACATTATCTACAGCCTAATATGTTTAAAATTTAAATCCATTACATTTAAATTGTTGTCCCTATTTCTTTGAAATTAATGGGTGCCATCGGGTGTCGTAATTTTTTTTCCTGCATATTCAGCCATTTCATTTAACTAAGTAAAACCCGGACTAAAATACCCATGACCTTATTTTGATTCGATTGACATAAATTGGAGGCAGACCCTAATTCTGTTTCTACGCACATAGGCCTACATCTAACAATTATTCGTTAGATGTGTAGAATCAATACTCGAAAATGAAATGAAACTCCAAATTATAAAGGCTATACATTGTTATGATGTCTCGTGGATGTCAAAGGTCAGAAATACCTTTCAAACACAAATAAATGAGCCTTGTGCACAAATGATCTGAATTTTATAATATAACAGATTTAATGATTTGTAAATATTTTAGTTCAAGAATTTGGTATGTCCAAAACAAAATTACATAGTAAAATTACACACAATTAGTCAAGATTATACTTAGAGAATAAAAGATAGGATTTGTTGTTTTTGCCTATCTAATATCGTGTCATATTGGATGGGCAGTCCAATATTTTGAGTAGTGGATGCCGGCGCAGGCTTTAGGTGTAGCCTATAGCCTATCTTTTATTCTCATTCTTATTTAATTTTGTGGTTGTTTTACACAGAAAATATTTTTTTTTCAATAATATTAGTTAAAAGGCCAAATATTCCCCGCTATCGAAATGAACCAACCCGTACTAGCTGCTTGTCCTGCGTAACCTTAGACAACTGCGCGCGTAAACGCTGTTCGCGTGAAACCACAATCTATATCGTCTCAATAAGATAGGCCACCACCATGATATTGCGTGTGTTGTTTAACTAAACTAAACCCCGCCCACTGATAAGATTATAGTTCACTAGTTTCCTGTGTTGAAGCCTTGCAGTCCCAAACTATATATGTCCTCACAGCCGAAGACTTTCAAACTGACAGTATGCAAAGATCACTCTTGAAAAATCTTCAAGTAATATATGCCATGGGAATCTTCTCAGTCTTGAAGATAAATTTTGTCCCAGAGTTCAAGACGACGGGGCCTTTCCCTCGACGACACTAACGTTCCCCAATAATAAAATCCAGGTATGCATTAATAACCAAACCATAGCAAGTCTGTCGCTTGTCCCCACATAGGACCACAAACTGGAATCGCTCCCCTTTTGATTCAAAACTGAAGCTCTTTGGCTTAAAAGCACAGCAACAATCTATATTTGTCTCGGCTGAAGTATGAGTGCGACGCGCGCGTACACCTAGTGCCGCCTTTCAGTCAGTTGCAGTGCGCTTGTGCTTTACCTACGCGCGCGCGCTCAAAGTCAGTTCAATGTTTACGCCCTACGCCCGCTAGCACTTCTACTTCGAGCTGGAACAGAGTAATACTATCAAGCTTCGGCGGCATCCAAAGTATTAATTCCTGGCACTATGTGGGTTACAACTAGCTATAGCTATACTGTATTCGCTCCAGAGCCTCTGGTTTAGCTCTTGATTACAACTGCTGGGCCAATCTAACATCTTGCAACGCTGCTTTTAAAATCATCACTTCACAAAGTTTCCCAAGTCTTAAAATAGCCATTACCACAGCATCATGCATAAACATAACCTTGCATAAGCTGACCAATTGGAATTCACATAAATTATATAAGCTGAAATTACACCACTTCCCATATTAACTTATGGGGGAATCCCCATCATGCACATGTTTTTTTTCACTTAAAAACATAAACAAGTCGACCCATTTACTAATTTACTTCTTGTGGAATTCCCATTACCCTTATTGTGCAATCTAACAGGTGCAACCTATACAAACAACAACTGAAGGGTA
Organism: Ophioderma brevispina; assembly: GCA_023653785.1. NCBI lineage: Eukaryota > Metazoa > Echinodermata > Ophiuroidea > Amphilepidida > Ophiodermatidae > Ophioderma > Ophioderma brevispina. Next base: position 108,760 of record JAMKCH010000901.1, on the reverse strand, counting down.
TTCCCCTTTCCTCTCTTTTATAGTAACAAAATCTTTTTTTTCCCGTGAGAAATCTTTCTCAATAAAATTGAGAAAATAATCTTTTTTAAATGTTTAATCAGAAAAATGGAGGCTAGATAACACTGTATATGTTAGGAGACGGCAACACATAGAGTAAAATAGCTGATAAGGCTGAAAACACGGTTAAAATCACTCGGGGGAATCTACCATGTGAAATCAAAGAAATCGGACAAAACCCACTATTTTTTTTTTTTTTTTTTAATGTAATGTTTTACAAGTACTCAAAATATTACACCCTAAACGACTTATTTTTCGACGTGAAAAGCATAACCTTATTTTGAATTTTTAATTTTATTATCTATTTTGCTGTTTTTGACACGCGCGTACATCGCCGGATCAATCAAAAACGACCCTAATTACACGCTTTTGTACACGAGCATGGCATTTCCCACCTTGAAATCCAAGTGGCCCCCCCCGGTTTCTCCCATAATGTACTGTCCAATCGACAGTCCGGTTAAATAATTTCACAAATATTGACTGGTCATGGAGGGTGGATGGTGGAGAGCTAGGCCTACTATTATGCTAGGCCTACCTAGATAGTAGACCATGTATGCCTAGGCCTCATAGATAGTAGTAGGCCGGTATGCTAGGCCAACGAGGGAGCGATAATCGCCATTTCCCGGTCACCCGATTAAGCCAGTCAATATTCGTTTTTATATACCGATAATATAGTCTTTGTTCACCATTGGTCACACTACAACCTCCATACATTTTATTTTTCTATTATTTAGCGTCACTAGCCTCCTACTCCCTAGCTAGACATGATAGGTGAATAGGCCTAACCAAGGCCAAGACCAGACCTATCTAGGCCTAGGCTTGAAAAAAATAATCCAAAAATGTAAAATAAGTAGAAGGGGGTCCGTAGCTCACCAATCATCTTGTCCTGAGTGAAGTGAACAGAAGGATAGTCCAAATCAACAATAATATCAAAAAAAGACTGTATGGCCTTCAAAGCGTCCCAACTGATGAGCGCCAGCGTAAATTTAAGTCTATCACTTCGCTCATCCAGTGACAGCGTTTTCGTTGCTCATTTCCTCAAAATTTATCTTTAAGGGAAAAATGCATTAAATTCAATCACCGTTTTTTTGCACACGGTATAGCACACGTCTATTATAATGTACTACAAATAACACATTGCCTGAAAGGATTTATTAGTACATTCCAAATTATGAATAATCATTTTATTACATTTTCACCCATGTCCTGGCAATAATGCCATTTAAAAGAATGTTATTTTTATGTAACTTTTTTTTTGTCGTAATTTTTTTTATTTTTTGTATTTTTGTTAGTACACCCTGATATCCATTCAAACTGGTGCAGATTTTACAACCGTAAATATGCTCTTACATATAAAAAGGATAATTTGTAGAATTTGGATCACTGCTTTTGAGCTATAATGAGAATATGGTAAAATGCATTCGATTTTTCACCGCTATTTGCGGTCTTTGGAGTCCGTCGATTAGCGCAAAAGACGGCATAGGAACTGTCTGGCATTGTTGATTATATGCAGGGCAGTAAATATATTAATTAGAACAATATTTATGGTGACATTCAAAGCATGTTTTAGGACATGATAAATTAAACTCAACCGATTATCTAATACTCGGTCTAACCGGCCTCTAATGTTTTGCCTGTGAGCAGCTACTTCCGGGTCACGTGACCGACTCGGAACGGTAAACATGTTAACTGGTCTATACTAACCTGTAAAAAAAAAAACAGGGATTCGGACTGGCAGCTGGGACTCCCAACGTGCAAACGTAAAATAACGGGAGCCGTAAAAAACGAAACCATTGCAGGGAACGTAAATAACGGCGTAAATTCAGCTTCAACTTATTGTTGGTTTTTTGAATTGTTTTAAAACAAGATTATAACAATTAAAAACGTTACATCTTCTTCTGACCAAATTTCCATCGTTGTAGCTATGGCATCATACAAACGAACGTTGTACACATTACCACTGGGTGTAAAAAGTTATACTTGTCAATTTCAGGCAAACAAATGTTGAGAAAAAAGGCAATACAAGGGAAAACGTGAAGAAATAAAGATTTAAACATTGACAACGATGATCGTGTCAATAACGCGTCCCCGAAATGGCCAAGGGCTATTGACACGAGTGTGAGAAATTGGATGGCTATGGAGCCGATAGGTGCAGTGGTGTACTGTTAGGTGTGCTTCTATGAGATTTTGGCCCGAAATTTGCTCCAGGACCATATGGTCCAGGACCATACTGTCCTGGAGCATAAATATCTGTAAAAGTGTCAAATATGGTCCAGAACCACAGTTGCCATATGGTCTGGAGCATAAATAAAAAGAGCATATTTTAAATGCCCTGGAGCATCTGGAAAAAATATGTCAACTATGGTCCAGTACCATATTTGCCATATGGTCACTGACATGTGCACAACATTTGATTTAGATATTTTCTCCAGATTAACTTATGTCTCCATACTCATAGGTCAACCACATCGTTATATCCTCGCCCAATGGTTTGACACATCATTCTGTCAATACCATCTCCCGAAATGGCTATTGACACATCATCGTGTCAATAACGTTGCCCGAAAATGGCTATTGACACGATCATCCTGTCAATAACATCGCCCGAAATGGCTATTGACACATCATCGTGTAATATACACACAGTCTATGTCACCAATTACTTAACCATATGAATAGACGAAACCTGTACCGTACATAGTTTCGAACCTGGGCCTTAGATTACAAGTCCTAAGCCGGATATACACTACACTACATTACTTTAATGTTAGCAGATGCTAAAATAAATATGTGTGTACTATTTTTTTCAAATTGTAAACTAGATATAATGCGTAAAGGAGAAAAGAGTTTCTAAAATTATTTTTAAAATATGATTAGGGAAAATAAGATTTTGTTATTGTTTAAGAGTACATATAACGTTATTGAACATCATTTTATTGGTTAATTAAAACGATTTTCATAGTTCCTATTTACATTAAGAATACAAAAGAAAACGTAATTATGGAAAGTATAACAACCGTCAGGGTTATTATAATATACTACCTTTATTTTAAAATGTTGTGTAGTATTTGTTTAGCCACTGTTTATTTACTTTTTCTGCTTCCAAATTGTAATTTTGAGGTTAGGTATAGTAATAAAACGTGAAAAGATTATTGATAATTGGGGTTTACCGTAATTTAAAGGGTAAAGTCTGGTAAAAAATAGGAAACATTTTAACAGTGTATATTTGGTATAGGGTTTTACATCATTTGGTACCACGAGGAAAGCCTGGGGACACCAATTATTTGAAATAGGAAGCCACATATCTTATCAGAGTTCAATATACACAGCGGGATCATCAGTTGATATTCCACCTGTCTAGGGGAGTTTCGGCCCTCTTACAATAAATCTCCCTCAGAGGTGGAGGGCAGCAGTGCACCAATGGCACCACCCTCCGAGTGGCTAAAGACACCATCAGTTGAATGCCTCAAACAAATTGTGCTACTCCTCCTTCCAAAGCCACAAATAGTCTGATTCTCGTGGAAGTCACCCCTGTGAGTTCCAAATGAGGAAAAGATGGATTACACTTTAGACTATTGCTCCTCCTGGTATACTTGGACCACACCCATGATGATCCTGCTTCTGCTGCTTCCGACGCTGCCCTGCTAATTACTTAACCTCACTTCTGCCAAGGCCCAGATCTCGCAACCACTTCTGGAAAGAGAATGCAATGAATCCACGACACCCAATTTCAAAGGGAGTAACACAACACTTTCCATCATCGGTCCCTACATCTGCCCCCAGCCAGTATATTTGGTTTAGCATTCTATCGTGGCATCATCCAAATATATTGTCTTCACAGGTTTTATTGTCCACTCGCCAATGATGACCTTCTTCTCCCTCACCGACCATATCACGAGGTCGGGGTCGGCAGGTGATATTTCTACCTTCTCTTGTGGAAAGCTGCATTCACATTCGAGGTCCACTTCACCTGCCAGTCGTTTGTTGAAGAAAGGATGTGTGCTCTCAACTTGGTACTGTATGATGGTTGATTTGAATACTCCTCACAAAGGGATGAAATGCTTGGTTCTGCTTGGGACTTGGTCCGCAATGACGCATCTTAATGCGCGCTCGACAGCTTCGCGATACTCGGAGTAAAGAGACGTTGGTATGCCTCCACCCACGTGTACATGCCTTCTGAAAGTGCAGATGAACACGCGAAGAATGTGCTGCGGAATGCATTGCACGCAACAGTATTTGATGGTCCTTCATTAACAAGTGCTCAGATTAACAGGGTTGTAACAGGTCATAGGTTGATCTGACCAAGAAAGATGCGGATGGTTCATCTGCAAAGAGAAAACGCCCCATTGTCAGATCTGTTTTACTTTACACTTTTCCCAGCGTGTCCATGTACCTGTTTGGATCTGCCCAACTGTTTTGGGCAAGCATCTTTCTCCTTCCGCATTCAATTACTTCCTGGAGTACCATTACACGACGTTTCCTTCTCTGTAGAGGAGGAGGACCACCACTTGTAAGTTGTATGATTCCCAGCCCTTGAATGTCCGAACTGGGTTGCGATGTCCTCCACTTGTTGTTCAGTCCTTGACTCGGTCCGGCCTCTTGCAGAGCAAAACACTGGCTGTCCACTTCCTTCCTCCTGATTTCACATCCGGCTGTATGTTCTTTCTTTACTACCGCAATCATTGGAGTCCCTCAAGATCATAAATGATATTTAGCCTGGTCACCTTAAATACTCTTCCAAACCAGAGATTGTGTTGGGAGAGGCAGCTTTGTGCACCTGCTATGGGTGGCAACATTTGTCAGGCTGGCTGGAACTCCTAACCATTTCTCAATATTTGTCAATTTGTCAATGCCTCTACATAACTACAACGCCAACCAATCGTACACGGTAAGTTGGCCACATGATCCGTGGGCATGGTGCCATAACTGCAAGCACCACACTAAGCTTGCAAGATAAGCCACACTGGTCATTGACTGCGAGACCCCCGCATTGATCCCTTGCCTGTCTCCCCCTGGACCCTCTTTTTGTGTCTTTCAGGTCCTCTGTATACCATCGGCTAAGGCTCTTCACTGGCTACTCATAATCTTGGATTATTGGCCTCTACACAGAGCATGAAGTGAAAATCAATAAGCTTCCCTCGCTTAATAACAGAGGCTTCTGACTTCTTGGTCTTCAAACTGCATCTTCCCCACCCGCCATGAGTTCCGCTATTTTGTGTAGGATTGACTATATTGGTTCAGGAATTTGGGTTTAAAGAGTAAGATCTCCATAAATCTCGAATTGGCGGTATTTCTTCGGAGCCTCTCATAAACACCTGGTCTGAGCTTCTCGCTATTTAGATGATGACTTCCATCGCCAGCCAAAAAGGATATGAGATATTCACAGCACCCTATCGATTCCAACCTCCAAGCACTGGCATTTGGTGTATACATTGGCAGTTGGTGATCGCATATGTAAAACATATACAAAAGTGTTTTGCCAGAACCTGGTCCAGGAAACCGTCAGTTCGCACGGTTTTGTGTTTGAGAAGAAAACCCCCCAAATTTATTGAAATTGAATACAGTTTTAAAACGACTGTTAAACATAATTATTTAAGGATATACATTTTCTTATATGCTAGGCAAAGCAAAAACCACAATTTTTTTGACTCATTTAGCGCATTTAATATTTGTACCAGTGTTAAATTGGTGCACTTGGCTTGGAATGACGTGCTAAGAATCAGAACTTATTGCAGAGGGCCAAAGCTGTGACCTGCTGTCTAACTGTACCCACTTAAAATGATATCTATCCAACAATTTGGGGGGTTATTTTCATCGTGTCAGAATGATCCTCAAACCAGAGGTTTTAATTATTTTTGAAACGCTTTATAGGTTCTGAGTTTTGGGGGTCACTCTAGGGGCGGGTTTCCTCCCTACATCCATACGCTCATACACACTCGGAATCGGAGATAACTCAAAGATCCATATTTTTTAATTATTAAACATAAAAATTGGGGATTTGTAAGGTATACGCCAACAGATTTTGTATCTGCAACATCCAAGTTTTACCTAACTTCCAAATCCAATGAAACGATTCTAACAGACAGACACAGGCTAGAAATTCCACTTACCTGGGTCATTCACTGAATGTGGTTGATTGTGAAAAAGGTCATTGACTGTGCGTTCTTTTCCAACCACAATGGAATGACTCGCATTCTATGGCGTTTGTCAGATTCACTATATGATCTGGCACTATTATGGTGGTTGTCTCAAATCTGCGCTGCTGATGCGAAGATGCTCGAGAAGAGCGCCGAGTAAACCTGGCCCTTTGACGTGTTGTCATTTTGGAACAAGAAGTCAATGCATATGTTTAAATGAATGTATCTTACCACGAGAGTTTTTCGGCAACGCTCAGCAGGAATTCAGTAGATCATTGATTATATCAATCGCTAGCAAACACTTCGACAACCATACTGATTGTCAATATTCTCTGTGAATCATATAATAATCGTAGTGAGGATTCACGTAGCCTTAGCAGAAACATTCTCAAATTAAGGATGTCATCAATCTTCCATCCAATGTGTTCATTAGTCATGGTATGGCCTTAAACTATGATCAGAAAGGTTGTCCGTTCCCTTCAGCTGTGATCGGCCTAGTGACATTCAGCATCACGTAGACGGTTTCTTATTCCAAATCACTCAGCATTGGATTCTTTTGAATGTGTGAATGGGTAAGAAGAGAGCACAGTTAAAGGTATGTTTACTGGTGTTATAATTGAGCCGTTCTATCTCAGCAGATGGAAAGAGCCTCCAAGCAAATTTGTGTCTTGGTTATGACTTTCACCGGTGAGGTGTCATTTGCACTATGTCAGTGAGAAAACAAGGACACTAAATATTAGGATATTATGCCATACTTTTAAAGGTAAATTCAAGTAATTTTAAAGGAAACTGTGGAAAAAAACAAAAAGTAATGAAATCCATTGAACAGCTCAAAACAGTTAAAAGGTTTTTAAATACTGTATTTCAAAGATTTCCTGAAATTTGTATGTGGAATTTCCTGTATAAGATTTGCACCAGACATTACTCAAGCCAAACCAAGATTGTTGTTGAATGTTGTGTCATTTTGGGTACATGAGTATTTCACTAATTGATTTGAAGCATTCGTACCTCAACCAATTAAACCTTTACAATATTATGGTCTTTATCGAAATAAATAAATACATACATCCATATACCAAACATGGGGTGCCATGGTAACCCAAACCCTAAATATTGCAACATAGGGAAAGTGTCCAAATTGATTTCACTTTATTATATGATGCAAACTTTGTTACTTAAGACTATGTAGTTGTTTTAGTCATACACAATTTCGCGTCGGGTAAATAAGAAAATAAGAATATGATGCTAGTAAATATTGATATGTCAGTGTTGTAAATGAGAGCTTCTCTCAAAAGGTGTTTTTTGTTAACTCGAGAAATTTTAGTTAACAAAATATCTGTACAAACAATCAGTTAAGTTAAGTGCCCTCTAACCAAACCAAATTTCACCATTCTCTGTTCATCCCTTGCTTGTATTTGTATGTTCTATGGTCGTAGGGCAGTGTACGATTGAAAAACCGCCTCCTGAAGATAGTTTAAACTTTTCAATATTTTCGTCTCTTGAAGTGCCAACATTTTAATCTCTCCTTCGAATTAGTCTTCGTACCATACAGCCTTGATAGCTTTGTGATTATTTTGAAATACATCATATCCTCTGATTACTTAATTGAACTTTGTCCTCTTCGTATCTCATCTCGAACATTCGATGTGGAAGACATTTTGTATTTCCGCACAAGAATAAAAAGTTCATTTGGCTAAGTGGATAAGTAGGATTAGAGGCACCTGAGCCCTAAGATGATCAGTAACACTGATACAAACAACATCGAGCGCGTGGACATCAACGATTGAGTGTTGGTGGCTGAAGTGTATCCCCATATGTTTACGTATGGGTGGCAACTGGACCAAATGCGAACCCTTTCTTTATATCCTTTGTTTTAGCATCCAGTATCATCTCCAGCAGTCTCGGACATTGTCTTGCCATGGATACAGATGAGCATGGACGAGATGGTGAGGTCGACGCTGGGCAACTTTCCCTCCCTTTAACCAAACCCTTGGCAAGTATGAAATCGCAATTCTTTTTTAAACTTGTAAGTACTGTGGCGATGGGGCGAGCGACGGACGAAAAGTTAGGTGTAGATCACTAAGAGCTTGTAGCCGTGGACCACATAATACAGGCCGATCAGACCATGGAGTCGATTTTCACTGCGAATGAAGCAGTAGTGAAACTCGGCAGCCAGCCTGAGCGACTGCGCAGCCCTCTTCAGGATCACTGCTCACCTCGGTAGCATGAGGAAGGGTCTGAAAAAGGTGCCTTAACATTGGCGTTCACATTACCCTGGTTAACCTACCGCAGCTGACGGGGGGATCGCATTCAGCAGGCGAAACACAAAAAAGAAAATGAAAATCTGAGATTAACACCTCTTACAATAGATGCATGGGATGTACGCACACTATTGGATTACCGATAGGTGCAAAATAGGCCAGAGAGAGCAATGGCTGCCCTAGTAGCGAAGCAGAACACTTAATTGCCAGAATATGATGTGGATATTGCAGTTTAGTGAAACCGCGGTTTTAGCTGGAAAGTGGTTTAGAGGCAGGCGTGCGATGCCTTCTTCTGGATGGATGTGGGAGAAATGAAGAGTGTCGTGAAGCTGGTTTTGCGATGCAGCACAATCACAAACTTGTTTTTTAAACCAACTGCCAAGCCTCCCCACGGGATTCAATGGCCGTATAATGAATCTGAAGCTCCCGTTTGCCTGGTAAAAAACAAGCTACTGCTCTAAGCGCTTAACACCAACCAGACCCGTTTCTGATTAAAAAAGGGACAATTCTATGATTATTGCAATGCTGTATCATCAGTGCGTACCCAAACAGATAACCTCCTCAGTATGGCGACTCAAAGCAGTTCCAGTTGTGTTCGATCATCAGTCATGGAATGGAGTTAATTTGGAGCACAATGGTGTGGGTAAATGCCAAATCAATGGACTTTAACTAATGAGGGACTTGTGTTTGAACATGATCTTACACGTCTTCCAACTTCCAAACTGCAAGAAACATCATGGATACACCCAATTTCTAAGCACTGGTACCTGATGAGTATGTTATTGTCAGGAGGGGAGAACAGGCACGACGGTCGCGGGACAAGGCTTGTGTGGGGCTGCCTGAGTGATGGACTGACCATCGACTTATTTTGTCTAAAAACTCACATCCGCACCAAAACTACCGAACGTCCTCAGGGAAAGAAAAACTGCCCCAACCAAACGCATTTATGTCTAATGGATTGAATAAGAAGGCGTAGCCAGTACTTTGTGAAAACCTGGGACATGTTGGAACACCCTGTGTCTTGATTCAGGAAACGTTGAAGATGACTAGACATATCTCCAGAGATCTGAAACTCTACAGCACAGGAAAAACTTGGTACCACCAAGAGCAATAACATCAATGGGACTGGTTTGATAAGAATGATGTTGAAATTCAGGCACTTCTTATAAACAACCGCTTCACAGAGCATATGCTAAATAACAAAGGAGAAAGCAGCCTTCTGTAATATCCGGAGAACAGTCCGTCCAGACTTAAAAAATGAAAGAAACTGGATAACAAAACAAGCAAAGCGATAGAGATGGCGTGCTGACAAGCAAAATGCAAAATTTTCTATGAACACTCAAAGTCAGGACAGTGGCGTAACAAGGACCTTTTACAATATGGGGGTGGGGTGGGGTGGTGGGTGGTGGGGGTGGGGGTTGGGGGTAGAAAGGGTGCGGTGCCGATACATTTTCTGAGGGTGGCGAATTGGTCCTTCTCCATGGACACTGTACAAAGGTCAGTTCATGGGGGGGGGGCGGGGAAAGGTTCTGAATAACTAGGGGGCGCTCGCCCTCTGTCAAAGGTTCTCGGTTTTTTGAATGATGAGCGTACAACTAATTACTGACAACAGGAGCATTTCGATTATGGTCTCAACCGTCTTCATCAATAAATAGCTACCACCCATAAATAGACGCCCCAGGTGATATTAAAACCTCTTATTGCGTACAGCGTACCCTTGAAAAAATCAGAAATGCATCAACTCTTTGTCAAGTGGTCAAAGCACCGAACCAGATGCAATTACCTGCAGAAATCTACAAAGAGCGGGACCTTGTCTGGGGGGAAGCTCGCCAAACTCTTCCAGTCTGTGTGGAGTCAAGAAACAATTCCGCAAGACTTCAAGCATGCATGCATCCGTCATCACGTACAAAAGAAAGGAACCTCATCCAGTCCTGTGACAAACAAGACGGAATATCCCTATTATCAATTGCTGGAAAACAAGATCGTGGCTAGAATCCTTCTCAAATCGCATTGTGGATCACTTGGAATCAATGATGGAAACACTGAAATGGTCTTTGCAGCCAACACGTCAGCTCCAGAGAAATGTCCGGAACACCTGTACTTTCATGACTAACCAAGGCGCGTTCTGAGATGTCGGTCAGCCGTGAGTTTTGAATGCCAGAGAATAAAGTCATCTCAATGGTGCGTCAGTTCCACGACGGTATGATGGTGAGTGTTCAGGTCATCTTGAGTCTAATGGAGTAAAGCAAGCATGTGTATAGCACCGTCCCTTTCAGTATTCAGTTCAGGCCTATGCTCAAGCAGCTGTCCTAACGGGCTGTCTGGGGTGAGCATCAATATCGTTAATTATGATGGCAAATATTCAATCTGAGACAGCCTCAGGGCTCTTAAAAACCAAAGTATTCGAAGAATCAGCATGTGACTTCTTGTTTGCTGTGACTGTGCTTTATTTCGGCACACATAGTGGTCTGCCGCACAGCATGGGCCTGTTTCTCGATTCGCCTCTGTGAAAATGTGGCTTGGCCATCAGCACAAAGAAGGACTGAAACAAGTCATGTTCAACCCGCTCCTGAGGAGGAAACATATGTGAAACTATCTATCACTGTTGAAGATCAGAATTAAAAAAAACAGCAGGACAAATTTCGCCATACTTGGGGAGCACCTTGTCCTGTGATGTGCTCATCGATGATGAAATCAGCAAAAGGATTGCAAAACCAGCGTGCTTTGGGCCCCCCCACGTCTGCGGGTCTCAACGTCTGGGAATGGCTCAGGGAATCAGAATGTGACACCAATGAATGTTTACATGATTGCCTTGCCATCTCGCCTTTATAGTTGTGAAACTTGGACAGTGTACAAACGCCATGCTCGGCTAGGAAATCAAATCAATCCATCTGACCTTTCTGAGAGGATACTTAGCTCAGTACGAGGTCTCACTCGTTGCTGTAAGCAAATGATTAGCATTGTTGTGCATACTGCACAGTGCGAGTAGCGCGTACGACAACACTGACAATACGCAAAATATGGGCAAACATGCTCGCAAATAATCTTTTTATTAGTTTTGAAGGCAATTTAAATTAAAAATATTTTTTTTATTTTTTTTATATTTTTGATTAATAATAATAATAGTGGGATTTTTCGGTTTAACAGAAAATATCGCCTCGCCAAGAAAATACAGGCTCGTCGTCGACTCGCCCGATAGTTGATTAGGCTCGGGCGATATTTCTGTTATTCAACTCAGCCATCCAATATTATATTAAGTATCTCACCATCGTGAACAAATCACATCCCAATGGGGCTGGTCATGCGCCCAGATGCTCAATACCGTTGTCACAAGAAAACTTCTAATGACGAACTGAGACAGGAAATCGTTAAGTGGTGAAGAAGAGGCCGTTAAGGATACACTCAAGACGTCGATGCTGGAACATCAGAATCAAACAGAATCAGCAAGGCTGAAGCTAAAAAGGCAGAAGCGCAAGTCCAGAATTAACTCCATAGCCTCGGGCAATACTCCTTTCATCGATTGGTGTTCCGTGTGTCACAGAATTTTCCTCTGCTCAATGTTCTCATCAGCCTATACGGCACCCAAAAACTTCGGAATAAATTATTTTCTGTCATGGTCATCTTCTTCACTGATGGACGAAAGAACGACCAAGGATAATAAAAGGTTAAACGGTTAATTTCGGCTTAAGATAAGAGAGATGTAAGATATATGAGTGGAGGATCTTTGAAGGGTGTAGAACCATTACCAAGGTGAAGTGTGAAGGCACGGGCAGGGATCTGCAATGGTGGCAGAAACTGACGGATCTTGTGGTCTTACAAGGACGACTGACCGATCAGCGATACTCGCGATAGTGGTGAAGTTTTGGCGCCCATAGGTCATTCAAAAATGGAGAAGAATTGCTAATACTTTTCTCGTGGAGATTAATGATCTCATCATACTGCAATGTCAACAAACAGATTCCTGAGAGCGGGGTTTGACACCATCGTTGGCCAGCCAAGTCACTGATCTCAAACCGATAGAGAACCTGCGGGAACCAGGTAAAAATGTGAAACATGATCGACTTATAAAGGGGCACACTAATGGCTACTTAGTGGAATTAGTGAGTACGCGTGACACAACGGATAAAACGCACACTTGTGATAGCGCAGGAACTTGTGATCCTAAAACCATTGTAAATCGTCAGTTGGAAGCCCCACTTGCCCTGGGCAAGAGACTTAATCTCACTGCCTCGTCAACCCGAGCGAAACCTGTGGAGCTTGTTATTATGGTGATATTACCATCTGTTCTGTTAAGATTGTGCGCTTTGCCAGTTGCCGTCCTAATTGAAGCACAATTTTTGACGATTTCCTGATGACAGCGTTAATAATAATAGGCAACAACAGCGTTAAGTCTTGATGAAATGGTGCTTTATAAAGACCGTGCATTATTATTATTAATTATTATCTACCAAAAAAACGTTTCAACAACGTAAAAAACCCAATTTTTCAAAAGAGTATCGATCCCGTATAAAGTTAATAATCTTAAGAGAGCACCAAGTATACTCAAGTGCGTCCTGCCCCATTGGCAAAACTTGGTCCCATTTCTTCCTTCCCTAATTTCTTTGTTGAGAACGTTTGTGACTTTTCATTAAGGAAACATAATCATTAGACCAATTGTTGATTTAAATAAATCCCCCTGCATTTGTTCGTAAAGTTATATTTGCAGTTTGAGTTTGGAATTAGGATTCCTATTTCTTGTGGTAAAGGGGCAATCTTGTTTTCTGGCTTGAATACTTTTCAATTTTATTTTCGTTAGTTGCTTTTGTTTTCTTGCTTGATAATCTTTGTTGGAGAATGGATTCATACAGAATAAATCCCACTCTCCTTGTAAACTTATTGTTCTTCCCAATGGAAATGTGTTTCGACTGAGCTGCAGTCGACTGTTCTATAGAAGGTATGTTGTTATGGGTTCTGTGATAGAGTCCAACTCACGTATGTTTTCTGGTATTGTACCAGTCTTCTGTGAGATACCTACAGAAGAAGGGTACAAAAGACCATTGGAAGGTCTCTGGTTGTCTCACGTATGAAGAGGGTTGTTTTGAACTCGGCATTATTGCCTTAGCACCTCTAGCATGAAAACTGTACTTATTTTGGCTGTTTTGGAGGTTGATGGTGGGGAAACTGATATTTTCTTTTGCAATGTAGAAGAAATGGGACCAAGTTTGCAAATGGGGCAGACGCACTTGAGCTCTTGAGTATACTTGGTGCTCTTCTTACATTTATTAAATTTATACGGCTCGTACTCTTTTTAAAACTGGGTGGTTTTTACGTTGAACGTTTTTTTGGGAGATTTCCTTTATTTTTGTGAACATCACATAGCTATCAAAAATTTGAGATTTTAATAATTTATTGTAGTTGGGAAAATAAAACTTGTAGTGTTTTTGACATTAATATTTCCTTCAGTACTGAGATATTCAGATTTTAAAGTTTCGGCCAATTTTAGGCCTTTTTCACCAAAAAAAAAATATAATTTAAAAAGCATAAATTGTGGAAGTGTATTTTGTCCTTGTCCCTTTTTGTCATTAATACACTGGTAGTTTACATTTTAAAGAAAGAATGAGTTAGCTTTGCATTTAGGAAAAAGACATATTTTTTACTAAACAGGACAGGTGGAATAATTCTAAGGAACCGCATGTTAATTTTTACGATAAGCTTATAAAATAAAGGAGATTGCATCACTCAGAATCCTTTTTTTAAACTGGCGAAAAAAGGCGCATTAAAAGACCCGGAAAACCCCCAAAACCAGGCTGGAAAAAAAACTAAAAATACTAAAAATTGGCAGCAAAAGGCTTGAATTTCATGGTTTTTTTTCCTTGAAAAGTGGCATCTCTGCAAAATATGAACATTATGTCCTGAACAGGCAAAATTTACAAACCCGACGCAACGCATGAATTTCACAATACCATATTAGCCTTTTGGCATTAAAATTCGAATCAATTTATATGAACTACCTGTAAAATCTTACGGAGTGTATACGCAACCCGATCTAGCAAGAGGACATCTTTTTGTTAGAGAACATATTTGTAATATACTAATTCTAATAAACAAGAATACACGTTACGCCATCAATGACTCACTACATTTTGTGCATGGAATTGTGTGAAACTTATGAACTGTGTCCACTGTTACGCGGTTAATATGTCCGATGATATTAAATGAAAAACTCTCAATAAAAAATCAGTTACATTCAGTACTTGAATTTCTACTTTATATCATGAAATTAATCATCGTCAACCAAAAAGAATGATAGCAAACCAACTGAGACTTACTATATATAACAAAACAAATAATAATAAGTCGAACAAATGAGTTAATGGTAAGTCGAACGACTCGAAACGGGACTCGAACCCGACTGCCTGAACAACCCAAATAAAAATCATAATTTCCTTATCTTGACCAGTGGGCCACCAAAGGTAGCTTAGAAAATTCAGGCGAATTGTATTCCTTTAAAACATTCCCGAGAAGTTTCACGAAATTTAGATGTTGTATTCTGAATCGATAGTTTTCATATAGGGGGCTCTGACAATGCCATGAATTACATTGCAATGTTAAGCCCGCTTACACTTTTGGGTCCAGGAACACTAGTTTATTGATCGTTTTTTCCTTGATAAGTTTTAACTGAGTTTTGTCTCTCATATGAAGAAATGAAGCACTTCTCCATAGCGCAAAATTTTCCCTGTGTATGAATTTTTTCGGGTTCAATTGGCAACAATCATTCACCAGGATTATTTTAACTAACTGTCTCATTTGCCCGGCCTAGGTAAGTAATTTTAGGGATTATTTTTTTACGAAATACTTCAAAGCAACATAAAACTATTTGTTTATGAATTTCAATGTACAATCGAACTGACAACCTTGTGTTCCTGAAAATAACTGAATACTACTTAACATATACGTCTTCCATACAGTTTTCAATGGTCAGAGGTGACCGTTCTCCTACAAATTAAAGAGAAAGATCACCAGAACTTACTAGCATAATTTAAATAAGACTTTCACATGGATTTAATTGAAAATTTTTTATTATTATTCAAAAAATACGCGTTTTCACAACAGATATCGTGAGAAAGTTTTTTATTCTTCATTGGACCCCTCAACAAGATCGTTGGTTCCTTACTTGAAAACTCATTTCTTCTTTGGATTTTTATTCATTTACGCTGATTTTATTGGCAAGAAAAACTACCACAACTGGGCCGATTTATTATGACTTTTGACTCTGAAACGTTTGTGGCAGACTCATTATACTAACTATGGTGCTTCAGCATGTTACTGGAACAATTATTGATGCGTGGACCTTGCTTTGATATCAGACATGAGAGTGTTCGCGCGTGCTTAATGCTGGGCATATACATAATAGTTGAAATACTTATACTGTTTGATAGAGTCCTGTCTTTGTGGTTAAATTGTACCGAACGAAATTAAGCATCACATATAGCTCTCCTGTATTGCCGTCCCTTCAATTTAATGCTGTGTGGAACTTTGGTTTTAGTTTAAGTTCCTGCAAATACAACGTTTCTGATTTGATCTGTTGAACAAAGCCTTGGCATTATTCGGGTTCATGCCAGTCAAGTGGCGGACAATAGCCTATGAGCGTGAATCATACTCCTCGTCCGACAACTTTTCTACCTACCAGTGCCGTTTTTAAATGTACCCTCCCCCAAACGTAATTAACTAAGTGGTACCAAACCTTCATTTCGCCGTCATTTTCAAAACGAGGGGAATACTCAGATTTCAATAGATTTGAAGGTTTGCAAATGTCCATTTTCCTTTTGTCCATGTAAAAAACGTCTTAGGGTCCAAAGATTACCAACAACCAGTCTTATTTTTTTTCGCGTGATTATTTTCAAAACGTTATTTTTGGAATATTATAAAAACCGGACCTCTATTTAATTGAACAGACAGTAAGCCTAATTATTATATGCCGAAAGTGTGGGCCCAGGCGGACTCAACTGACAACAACCGACTAAGCAAAAGTAATCAACTAGACCTGGGGAACAGATCTAATTTCCAAGACGCCGTATTGTGAATGGATGGTGATCCCCTAGACCCCTTGAGGTGACTTGACCTTTGACCCTGTAACTCACCAATATGTCACAATGTCATTAAAGGTATTTTTACGTGTTACAACTTTATCAAGGATCAATATTATGGAGTTTCAACTCAATCCAAGCATTTCAGGGGATTTGACCTTTGCAGCTCTTATAACGTGACCCCTGGGTCACAATAGGGTCAACTTATGGTTTCTGTATTTACGATATCACCGATGATTATTCCTGTCAATTTCGTTTCATCGGAGCTGTTTGTAATGTTGACCTTTGACCTTGAACTTTGACCTTTGGGTCGAGACTTTCATAACCTCTTCTACTATTAATGTACGACGTCTGGCTGTAGTAATGTACTTAAGCTCTGCTTTTATATTTCTATGACTGTGGATTTTCCTGATATTCGATTGCTGAACTGTTTTTTCTGACTATTGAATATTTGGTGATCACTGTTTATCTCTTCACAATGGAATTTACTGCCGGTGACTCTCCTAATTGCCTTGCTTGTATTTGCAAGTCCAAATTTGTCACAGCCGACACCATAAGACTGAGACTAGCAAAATATCACTTTCTATCTCCATGGAAATGAAATTTTACCATCTTAAATCTTCATTCCAGGATGCCATACAATGTTCACTCACTGCATCTTTTCAACTTGAACTTCTTTTAAATCGATGGATGTAACCCCAACCCTGGACCTCAGCAATGTTACAATTTCCTAGTTCCTAATGATCACCTTCCTAACACCCTGCCCCCATCTGTTTACAGTAACTATGTCCCTGCCAAATTTATTGATCCTTTGATATGACTGAAGTTACCACTTCCCAGTGATACATGGAACATAATAAAATCTCTTCAATAAACCGTTTTTCCACTAAATATCGTCGTGGTCAACCGGTGGGAGACGTAAACCATGGAACAACCCAAACGATTGTACATGTTTCAGCGGACCCCTCTGTCTGCCTGATCTAACTCTGAGTCTTTCTTAATTGAAGACCATACCATCAGGATCCTGAGAATCTGAGCAACCTCATGGATCAAATAACACTTCACCTAAAAGCTGCATTAATGGAAATGCCAGATCAATCCTGCCAAAACTGTTTCTTGCCTATACTTTGTCTTGAACATATATTGGATATTTTCTTCATACGCCTTGGCTATTGATGATGATTCCGTTCTTATTGGCGACCTCACACTCCAATCATCTTCTTTCATAATGTTCCTCGACCTCAAACTGACTCTATGGCGGAATTGGTTACATACTGTTCAAAATCAAATCTTAAAATTATCACTCAAATTGACAAATCTCAAACAAATACTTTTGACCTGCAATTAATATCGAATGTGTAAGCTGTGTTCAAATACGTTGTTGTCTGTATGACCGCCTCCGTCTAAAGAAAATGGGTATTGACGAAGGACTTTCTGTCTGAATTGGATAGAGTTTATTTCTGATGTAAATATGACTGCAACCCAAAATTGGAATTTTAGGAGACTCTTAACATGGCATATTGATGTTCCCACAAAGTATGATTGTTTTATTTCATGAATACTCAATCTTCCAATTATATGACGCAACATGTATGGTGGACCAACCTCACAAAAGGTCTACTCATTGCCTGGTTATTACTAGATGTGATGATGAGATTATCAAAAATTGTAAAAGGCAATAATGTCTAACTTCTGATCACTATTGTTTATATTTGATGTATGCAAAACCAGAACCACCTGATCACAATCACTTCAACTACTCGTAACTTCCAAAATATAAACACGTGCTCATCCTTATCTGATTTAACAACTGAACTGTCTTCATTACTTTGACCAGGGTAATGTTTTGACATTGCTTACAATGAATTTGAAAAATTGCACGATCTTGATCCACATGCACCCCCCTCCAAAAGTTAAAAATCAGCCTCTCTCTCCTGGTACAACAGTGAAATCAAAGCACTAAATACTCCGTCGGTTGAGAGAAAGTGTGAAAACATGATACCGAAAAAATAGAAAAGCCTATAAAGAGCAACACAATCATTGTAATAAATCATATCAGAAGCCAAAGAGAACCTATTTCAAAGATATTGGCTGATGCTGACAACAAAAAGGTGTTTTCCCAAATATCAATGGCTCCTTAATAAAGGATGAAAGTTTCTTCCTGCCCTTTTGTGAAAATTATAAAGATCTTAGTGACTATTCGCTGATTCTCTTTTAGAACAAAATCGTAAAATAAGAAAAACCTTGACCATCCAAACCCCAAATGAACTCAAAGTTTCAACATATAGGATGATCCACCGCATACATCAAGAGCTGAATAATTTTCCTCAGTGTCGGCGGATGAGTAGAATATTACTGTCATTGCAAACAAAAGTTGTTCATTGGATGTCTACCAACATGGCTACTTAAAATGCATCACCCAATACGCCTGCCTTACCATCTATCAACATATGCATTCAGGTTCTGGTCTTCCAACAGCTTTGAACAACAGCTTTGTTTCGACCACTTCACAAACTACCTTGACCCTACGAACCTCAAAATTAACCCGACCTGTCTCAAATATCAATGTTTTTCAACTTTTGGAAACAGGCGCAATGCCCAGACTTAAACCCACATGTATGAAAAGCACTTGCTTGATCCACCCAATCTGCTTACAAGCCTATGCATTGCACTGAACCGCCCTCCTCAAGTGAAAAAAATTATTTGCTCTGTGCTATGGACCGACACAAATCGGTTTACCTTTTTTACTGGATTAAGTGCCGCATTTGACACAATTGATTTTGACATTTAATGATAGACTGACATATCCTTTAGGCTTCAAACCACTGTGAGTAATGGGTTCAGTCTGTACCTACGACTCACGTAAAGTATAGTGTTTGTTGCAGGCAAGTTTTTCAAAGAGCCTACCATGATTTTTGGCCTACCAACAAGGTTCTGTGGTAGGTCCAGGGGGGGGGACTTTTTAGTTATTATACTTACCCTCTTGGAAAATAATAAAACATGGCACTTCCTCTCACATATCTTGTCAGATGACACACACTCTACATACCAGAATTTGATCCAAAATACCTGGAACTTGGTCACTGCATTATTCATCTTGAATTGGTGCATTAAAGACTAAGAATGGATGATTAAATAAACTCAAACTGAATTGGAGGACCAAACCCTGAATTTTTTATTGCTGGATCCAAAAACACGTTAAGGCATCTTCCATGTTCAGACTGAATGTCATGGCGGAACTACAATGGTACGCTACCCAACTTTTCAGTATCTCGGGGTCCACTTGATTCTGATCTGTCCCGATGTCCTGCCTATTTCTATACTTTCCAAGTCACTCATTTTCATCTCAGAAACATTGCCCGTATTCGCCGCTACCTTGAGGAAACATGTAATCATATGCATGCTGTAAGATCACTTGTAATGTTTCTCTTTTTTTTTTTTTCTTTCTAAACTGGAACTACTGAACTCACTTCTATATGGGTATTAATTAAAAGAAAAAGGAGACTCCAATCTAGTCAAAACAGGGCTGCAAGACTCATAGTTAAGTCAAACCGGAGGGCGCACATAACACCATTAGCAAACAACCTCCCTGGTTACTCTTAATGAAGGATTATTTCAAACTCCTTAAACTAACATATAAGAGCAATAATGACGCTTCACCAATATACCTTATAAATCTTTATTCATGCAATACTCACAACTCTCACACACATGTATCTTCGATCCCTGCCGGACAGCACATCTTCTCGTGTCAAAATACATATACATCTACGGTGACAAGCTTTCCGCATTCACACCATTTTTATGGACTAGTTACCTGCAAACAATGCTAATGTCTCCTAACACCCATAACCATTTCAAAGCAAAATTGAAAACATCTCTTTTCCAAATTTACATGTATGTTGTATAGTTTTAAGATTGTACTTAGATTGTACTTTAGATTTATGTAGTTATGCTGTAACTGTAAGACCATGTCCAGCGCTTTTGATCATTCTTTAATGCAAGGCGCTATATAAATATCTGTTATTATTATAACGGGCTTTAATCGTCCCCTCTTTAGAGGCTAAATAAATCCAATTGGTCTTATTTTTAAAATTTTTGCAAAAATTGACCTTTTGGACATTGACCCCCTTAAGGACCTTTGATCCCCCAGTATAAAAACCGCGTCGACCACCAACAATTCATTGTTCCATGCAATAAAAAAATTCTACTATGCTAAATTCTGGAGATAAAAATTCTTGAAATGCTTACCTTAAAACCGGAATGACCTTAAATGACCTTTGACCCCCACACTCAAAATACCTGCATACACCAGGTAACATGGAAGCATATCTGCAAGTTAAGATCACTGTACTATTTTGGGTTTTGAATAATAAAAAGACTTGAATATTTTGGAATAATTTTTGGTTTTTTGACCGGAATTTCCCCCTTAATGACCCTTTGACCCCCATTTCGAGCACAGCGTTTGTGAAAGGTCTTAAGCTGCTCCGTCTGTATGAGTCATTGACCATACATGTTGTAGAGCGATAGCGATTTTTGGAAGAGTTTTCCCATACGACTCGAAGTGCCCCTTAATGACCCCAATGACCCCTCGACCCATAACTGTTGTGAAGGGTCCTAAGCTGCTTCACATGCATGAGTCACGTTATACCCATGGGCAATGTAAACTGTAGGCGGAGATACAGTTGTTCAAGAAAATCACACTTTTGACCCCTGTGACCCCTAGATGACCCCCGATAGGGGTCAAAGTCATATGTCCGTAATGGGATGGCTCAGCGGTCTATGGGTGGATCAAGTCTGGATCAACTACTACAAACCCATGACAAAACCAGAAGCATTTTGAAGTGTTGCCAGAAGAAAGAAAAAAAAGAACCCATCAAACAAACAGACGGCCTGAAGGCCGTCTTGTCATGACACCTATCGCTTAGGACCCTACGGCCACAGGAGGAGCTTTTAACATCAAACGCGAATTGTTGTAATATGCTAGTGAGGGTTCATTAGTGGAGGTTGACCACAAAGAATTCGTTAACATAGTTTCTTTGTATGAAGTCAAAACTATTTTCACTGTTAGCAGTAAAAGCCACATCATGAGGATCAAAAGAAAACATGTCCTAAATTTGTCAATATTATGTCGTATAAGGCTGTAGGTCTGTGGACCGTTTTTTTTTATAAGTTTCATCACCTTTTTGGCCACATAATCGCTATACATGACCGTTTGAAAGCATTCCTAACTCGTCGTTTCCGTTGTCTAAATTCATATCTTCCTCATGAAATGTACCAAACATACTTCTGAGGGTTGAAACATGCTTGAGTGGGTGGGTGGTGCTTTGTATTACGAATAGTTTAGCGGTCGTTAACGATACTCCCACCTAGGATTTTGTTTCTAGATAATATACTCACGGTTGTGTGGTCGCTTGTATCATTGATTTTCTAATGCTTTTTTGGCTGTTTTTTCTTATTTTTTTGGTTTTTATTTTTAAACACTTGGGTGGACACCCACGTGGTATCTTATAGATTTGGAAATGTCTTTGACTTAGATGAATTGTCACTACTTCATTCATAAACTTCCATGGCCAAAGGTGACCGTTAAGTAAAGAAAATGGTACTTACTCTCGTGTATTTTAAATGTGCTGAAGTCCGTGGGCTACCGCCGGCTCGCAACCGACAACAAGAGACTATTATCCAAAAGGAAATCAATAAACGTCCAACTATTAGAACCGCTCGGCCACTAAGTAGCATACGGCATGTAACGCAAATTGGTGGATATGATTAAGTACGCTGATGGTTCAGTATGATTGTTGACAAAAGAACCCGTTTTAAACGTCTTTTTCTCTGCCATAAGTGAAATATCTTCAATTATCACTAAAAGGCACATCATGAGGAATAACGAATTATGTATTACGTTTGGCTACTATCCATTTCGTAATAAATGTGTAGGTCTGTGAGACCACTTGTAGTTTTCGCACTTGCCACTAATATCAGAATCATTGACCGTTTGAAGTACTTCTAATTCTCGTTTCCGGATTCTTATTTCATATGTTGCACATAATGTGACCCATCTTTTGGGTTGAAATACAATGCTTCTGGTTGCCGTATTGCGACAGGTTTGTAGGTGATTTGTAGTGTTGAAGATATTGCCCTAGTTTATATCTGCGGTGCAGCCCGCAATGATACTTTCCTTCTCTCGATTTTCTTTCTTCTTTAAGTTAGGCGTGTATCGCCTAACTTACTTTGTTCTTACCGTTTCTTTCTTATCTTTCTTTCTCTAGACTTTTCAAATTTGCTTCTTCTTCCACAACTTGAATCGGATTTAAACTCATTGGTCCAAAGCATGGTTTTGTTGAACGGTTCAAAGTTATGCTTTGTTTGGGAGTCAAAGGTCCGTAGGGGTCCAGGGGTCAAGTAGTTACTGTTTTGTAACTTAAAAAAAGGATCAAATAGAAAATCTGTTTACCCATCTCTAGAACTTGCATGAGAGGGTCAATACAAGTCTCATACTTATCACTTGACCCAGGGTTTAGGGTCAAAGGTCAACTACTTCACATTCCGTTACATTACACTTCAAATCACTACTCCTCCTACAGATTAAGAACCTTGATCGTGTAAGTCATGTATGTGAATCAGCTTGAGACCTTTTACCCAAAGTTTGGTCAGAGGTCAATATGGGGGTCATCTGAGTCCCGTGGTCAACTATTTACGTGTGGTAAAATTTTAAAATTAGGTCAAATAGAAAACTCTGTTGTCCCATCTCCTAGGACTTGATGAAGGCCATAACTTTCATCATACTTATCACATCACTTGACCATGGTTTAGGGGTCAAAGGTCAAAATTACTTTCAATTAAGTACATTTCAAATCACCACTCCTACAGATGTACCATATCGGTGTGACTTATGCATTAATTGACTTGAGTAATTTACAAAGTAATGGGTAGAGAGGACAATTTGGGGTCATCTAAGGGTTATTCTTCCCCTCCTAACTTATACGTGCTCCTGCAAAGAGCACTAAGTCTAGTTCTTACAAGACGGGCCTTCTGCCGTCTTGTTCTGTTTTTTGATGCGTTCTTCTTTCTTTCGTTCTTCTGGCAAACACTTCAATTATTGCCTCTAGCTCATCATGGTTTGACGTATTGCGACCAGACTCCACAATGACCGCGAAGGCACCCCATATTATGGTCCATGAACTTTGACCCCTGTCGGGGGTCCCTCTGGGTCACAGGGGTCAAAAGTGTCATTTTGCTTTAAAAGTTTCACACAGCGGCTACAGATTAACAATGCCAGTGACATGACTCATGCTATGAAGTAGCTTGAGACCCTTCACAAAAGTTAATGGTTTGGAGTATCAGCTGGGCCATTAAGGGGCACTTCCGGTCCTTATTGTGAAAATCTTCAAAATCTTCAAAAGAGCCATCTGCAATATGCAACTTTGCATGGTCACGTGACTCCTACATACGAAGCAGCTTAAACCCTTCATAAAAGTTGTGCTCGTATGGGGGGGGCAAAGGTTCTTAAGGGGAACTTCCGGTCAAAAACAAAATATTCAAAATTTTATCTCAAATGTCAACATCGTAGAGTGACATACCTTCAGATATGCATAAGTGCTACCCTGTTATATAGGGTCTTTTTTGTTTTAGAGGTCAAAAGGTCATTTTTAAGGTCATGTCGTTTTTAGGCTAAATCACTTCAAGATTTTTAATCTCCAGAACCTAAGCATAATAGAATTTTTTTATTTCACTGGAACACTGCATTTTTTGTCGGGTCCTTGAGGGTATTTTTTCATATTGGGGTCAAGTCATTAAAGGGGTACAATGTCAATTTGCCAAAAAAATGCTAAAAATAAGACCAAATTGGGCTATATCTCAGCCTATAGAAGACAGATACGCCCGTATTGCTGCAGTATTGTACATTAATGGTAGGAGAGTTCTATGATAGTCTAGACCCCCGAAGGTCAAAGTTCAAGGTCAAAGTCAAATCTACAACCACTCCGATTTAGCTGATTTTGTCAGGGATACTCCTCGGGCAATCATTAAATACAGAACACGTACAGTTGACCCCCATCCGTGACCCAGTGGTCACGTTAAAGAGGTGAAAAGGTCAAATCCCTGATCTGGTTGATTGAGTTGAAACGCAATAAATTACCTTGTAAAGTTGTTAACAGGTAAAATGGCATTTAAGATGACATTTGGTGACAGTTGGTGAATTACGGGGTCAAATGTTCAAGTCCCTCAAGAGTGGGTCATTAAGGGGATCACCACCCATTTCCCAATAAGGCCGTCTTGTAATTAGATCTGTCCCAGGTCCAGTTCTTTCTTTCTTTCTTTGTACTCTTGCTTCAAAATGCTACTAGTGTCGACGCTAGGTCAGATACAACGACATTGGGGTCACAAGAATCCCCGACCCAAGGTTCAGATAGGGTGTTCACAGTTTGACCATAGGGGTCACGTAGGGTCACAGCGGTCAGTGTCGCGCTAACACCTTTTCCTACTTCTCCCACAGTTCGCATGTGGTATCGATGCCATTCGGTCCCAGTGATTGCCATATGCCTGTGCCATATGGCTTGTTCCAGATTTGAATCCAAAGTCATTTAGGGGGCCAAAAAGGGTGGGCATTCTCTGCTAATCCTCTTGAATATTTCAAAATGCTACTATGTTACACAGTTAACGTGATCTGACCAAACTTCTATCTTCAGAATACCCTGACCCAATGCCACACTCTGATTGACAGATTGGGGTCAAAAGGTCACTAGGGGTCACTTGAGGTCAGAATCGCTCTTAACCTACCCTCCTTTTTTGCTGTTTCATGCCACAAATCAATTGCTATAATCACTAGACTTGGTCAGAGAACCGCTGACCCAAGTCCCATATGCGTTTTTACAGATTGGGGTCAAAGCACGTAGGGGTCTTACAGGTCAAGTCGCTCTTAAACCCTCCTTTTGGCTGTTTCTTCTGCCACAATCAATTGCTATAATCACTAGACTTGGTCAGAAGAACCACTGACCTAAGGCCCATCGGGTTGTTCACAGATTGTGGGTCAAAGGTCAACCTGGCCGATTAAAGGGCATTCTTTGAAAATATTGAAAGACCGCACAGCCAAATATCCAATTTCTATAAACCGAACACCGGACTTGGTCAAAGAATTGCATGACGGCCAAAACCCTATATAATTTGTACATAGATTGGGGTCAAAGGTCGCATGGACAGTGAAAGTAGTCATGCGCATGAAATACTCGTGCTTTCTAAAGGCACAATCTGAGCCTAGTTTCTATTTCCGTCAAACGCGCGTCAAACAAAGGGAAGTTTTGTTTCTGTTATATACCACGGTGGGTGGCGTTTGATCTTGCTGTTTTTTATGGTTTTTTGGCTTTTTTTTTGGTATTTTTTTATTTTTTACTTTTTAAAACTTGGTGGACACACTACGGTGTGTCTTAATCCACATCGATCATGGGAGCCATTCCCCCCCTCACCAAGAACAGATCAATAATCTGGTATTCAGTATGGCGAAACGCTGCGATGATGTCATCAGGGCAGAATGGAGGAACATTGAATATTGAGTCTCACCTAACTGAAGGACACACCAATTAACTTATTTTGATTTGAAACAGGCATATTCAAACATTAAACTTTCTTCATGAAAAGTGCAATATTCAAAGAAAATGACTTTACTTGATATTGATGAATGTAAAAACTTGGGTTATAGTTGTTTGCTTTGTTGTTGTGAATCTGTCTTGTTTATTATTTGTTTTTGCCTATGCGTTTTAAGGTCCCATGGCACGATCGCTAAAGCCTCGTCCCCAGAAGACCAAGATATTTTACGGAAGTGGTCACACATTTGGTATCGAAGAAAGCTACTATTTTTCTCATTTACCCTGTGAAGTATTAGACCAAAGGATGTTTGGTTTGGCAGTAATGAGCGAAAAGTACCCCAATTTTTTGGTCGACCCAATATTAATTTTACACAGTACGCTATGGGCTTACGAAATCAAGTTTCTGTTTCACATGAAAATGCATTGAAATATCGGCGCGAACTTTAAGGTGGGGTTTTGGTGAGGCCATCATCAATGAGAAAATTCGTATCCTTAAAATGGGGCCCATCCCTTTAATGTTTTAAGCTTATTGCTTCAGATGGAAGAATAAAAAGAAAGGAATATAAAAGTTAATAGTACTGATTTTTGTTGTTGTAAAGCAGATATAGTTCGACGGGAGCCACAGCCGGGCTCCATAGACGATAACGGAATAGAGTGTGAAACTAATGTGCGTAAAGAGCCCACTGAATCGAAGTACCATATTCTTTACCTTTGTACCCGGACTATGAGTACTTTTTATCTTTGGTGTAATAATACAAAAATTATTCCCACTTCGAATATTCGACGTAAATGTGAAATAGAACCCCGCCTTTTAAAGCTGTTTGAAATCGCATCTTTTTTATGCGGTGTCGAATTATAATTAAATAATCGGCAAATTAGATTATATTTATAAAATTCGTTTGTAATCCAAAATAATAAGCCATGACCTGGTTAACACCCAACATCCTTACAATCCGCTGACTGATGGACGAAATTAGACCATAATTATAGAAACGGCTTTTATGAAGCATGAGCCATTTTAATGCCCGTATGCGTAATTCAATAACCGGCCGTTTGACATTTATTGATTTATATAGTGGGTCTATACGTATGTGGCTGATATGGATCCGTGAATAAGCATGCTCATTGATAAACTTTCAACAGTTTAGTAGTGTAAACAGATTAAAAATAACAACATATTTGATCGTGATTGAATATTATTTACCACACTTTGAGTTTGGTCGACTATGTACAAGGAGTTATACAATTTTGGTTAGATACAACTAAACGAATCGATGAATCCATGGCAGCCGTAACCAAATTTTGTCAGGGAGAGGGATCCGAAAACTACAATTAGGTTAGTAATCGCCTTCATTTATAACCAACCAAACGCTATTTAAGATTTGGCTCTTTAACTTAGGGTTATTTTAGAGAGGAAAAGGGGAAAACCTCCCCTTCCAACAAAACTAGAAGCTTCGTCGATCTTTTGTTTGTTCATCGATGTTATATTTCCTAACTGCAGTTTTTCTAGATAGCTTGCCTTTCTACGGAAAACTGTTTAACGTTTTAAATAACCAGGTTTGTTTAGATGCTCTGCGTCTTAAACAAATGTTTAAATGTTTTAATATTTTAAGCAACTTGTTTTTAATGTCCACTTTTTAATTTAAAACACCTCCAGTTATTGTAACAAATATAAACAGTTTCGCTTAAAGTTAGTAAATTTGACATTTTTTTGGCAATGGAGAAGAGCTGCCCACCCCTAGACATGTACAGATTGGCCCAACACTGGTTCCCCATCGGTTTCGTTATTGGTCCGTTTTGCTGGTGCTCCACGGCAATCATGGTTTTCCGCCGCGGCAATGTTGGGCATCAGCCAACACGTGGCTGGCTATTACATATTGGGCCAATAATAGGTTTTCTATTTGAATATCTCAATATTGAGATATTTCCATGATGTTTTTCGTGGCCATTCCCTCTGTAACACGGAGTACAGCCGCGGGTGGGTTTGTTGCAGAACCCCATATAATTTGGCTAACAAAACACCCATAACTCTGATATAAGGCTATATTTTGTGGATCTTCCATTTCTAATGATACCAAAAAAAAGGACCATGAGGCGTACAAGAAATACAAATATTGTTACAGAGAAAAAAGCGATTACAAATTTCAGTCAAAATCGTAAAAATGCGAAAATTGTGTTTGATATATTAAACACGCATTGAATCGGAACGTCATAATAGTCCCTCTTGCATCAGGTCTCCCTTCCACACAAACAGTTCCAATGGCGAGCGTCCGTAACTATGGTTCAGATGGTGTGGTTTCCCGTCTCCGTATTTACCGGTGTAAAAATGACGGTTGGTACGACGATTTGGTGCTTTTATCTTCCAGTTGAATACCAAAACGGCTCTTGTATAGTACGTGTCGAACGCTGAAGAGAGTTAGTGATTATTTAATAGCCCTCGGCCACGCCCTGAATGATGAAACAGGCTGGTGTGACCGCAGGATATCACTCTAATGGAAGTCTTGTGGTTTTCGGAAAAGTATACGACACCTCAAGCGCATTTTTTTGTTGTGTGTGTGGCTGAAATGTTGAAAATGCGGAAGTTTATAAATATTTGTATGATAAGGATTTTAAAGAAGCTCACAGCTTTAAAAAAAAGTCTGACTAGAATTTCCGACCGTCATCCGACGCTGAGTTGTGAGGGGGAGGGAGAGAAGTCACAGGATACAGGATTAAAATGACTGAAAAATGTGTCGAAGTGAACATCTCCGTCGTCATGACGTGTATGATTTTCTAAACTGTTATGACAAAACACACTCAATTTGTGCTACGTGTGAGATTTGCCAGGTATTTGTTTCTCTATCAGAGTAGTCCAGCCGTAATGATTACATTTTCCTATTTTGTAATAAAATCCGGATCCCCTGGTGTTAAAGGTGTATTTCGTGATCGTAACACCTCATATATGTTTCTAGAAACTTTTGGAATTCGGAAATATCTAAATGTATTTAAGTTAAATCTAAGATTTAAAACATGTTCAAGCTATTGGACGGTATATGCGCTTATTGAGGCATTGACGCAACTGCCAATGTTTGGAGATTTGACATGGTTAATAGATAACACTAATTTGCCCATGTTTCTAAATACTGTGTACAGCTCAAAATTATTCAAAAGATTTCTTAAACCTATAGCCACCACATCACTCTTCAACTTTACTTAGAAGAACGAAACAAAGACTTCTTCTTGGTTTATCGCTACTTCGTGACTTCGTAAGTAGCATATTAGGATGGTTTCGTTTAAACAATGTCCATTATACCCGAAAGGGCGCAGCCATCATTGTTTTTGATATTCCTGTTAAGCTCCTTTCTTAGAGCATTGCTACCAAATCGTCCTGACCACTGGTGACAGCGTGATGTAAAGGGTACAACCAAAAGAGTCTTTCACGTTCAGATTAACCCCCGACTGGGTAACAATTTCACAGCATTGCATTTCGTCAAAACGAGTTGATTACTTCTCCAAGCTTCTGTAATAAAATGAAAACGAAAAACATTTGATGTTTTTCCCAGTGGTGAGAACGAGCAACAAAATCAGCAAAGGTGGGTGGGATGACATGAGGGAACGTTGCATTTCGTGAGGCCCTACACAAGGTGGGTTTGCCGTTAGTACATTTCGGATAAAAACATACGAGTCATGAATGGTTCCTGATTTTAGTTGGTAAAACGAACACAAAACCACGACTTTCTGACACCGTAATTGTTTTATTTTCAGGTCGGTCCCATAAATGTCATTTGAAAAAAAATGCCAGAAAGTTCAGATCTTCGTTTTAAGACTTAACGGTTTAATATGTGACCAATATATTCCCATTGGAAAACTGGTCAAAACAGTGATTTACTCTTAATTTTTAGTAAATTGTCACTCACTAAAATAACATTGTAGAAAATAAATTGGTTTACAAATCTCACACAAACGTTTGGGTTTTTCCTTTAGAAAGCACTGCAATTTTGGCTAAAATTGGGCGGGACACTATGTAAAATTTTGCTTTTCGCTAGCACAGAATGGAACATAGCTAACAACAGAACAATAGACCTTACCAGGATCATTAACTGAGTGAGGTGGTCGTGGGTCTGTTCCCACTGGCAGAGCGTTCTTCTCAAGCCATTCTGGTATCACTCGAATTCTGCGTCGTTTGTTGGGGTTACTGGCGTACATTCGCTGCTGCTGTGGAGAAGATTGGCCACTCATCGTGTTATGTGTTGACATGTGAATATCCAAAACGAAACGTTGATCTGGTGCTGCAAGATGCAAAATTGGAATGTTCAATGTTTCCCGACTTTAGCAATTGGTGGTCGATGCACAAATAACTTGAATGGCTGAACTGTCGCAAACCCCAAATAAAAGAATCCGAAATGAAACTACCAAAATGAAGTGGTGCTGACACAGAAATGAAAACAATGGGTAAAAATGGAGAACATCAACTGTTGATCTGACGCTAAATATAATGTGTTCGAAAAATAGTGACCATATTTCCGGCGAACTGTATCATTTTTTCTATCTGGTGACGAACTTTGATGAAGTAAAGAATCCTTTATGGCTTTACGTCTTGCAGTTTATCCATATCTCACTGAATATATTGCAAAATCTCTATTCAGTGCAACATGCAAGATATTGCATGCGACCGAGAGGAAAATGAGTGTTAGTTAATGCGCAATTTTAAACCATGGTATCGTTCTTACGATTTGACTGTATTCCATCAATCTCTTATTACGGCATACTTAAAACTTGATCCTCAAACGCTCAATCCTGAATAAACAAAGTTTCGTATTTCAAGTTAATTAACGCCCATTTAAAAGTTACAGAGAATGGCTATAGTGAACGTCCATTATTTATATTCTAGGTTTGAACAATGTTATTGACTGCCAAAAATAATTTGAGCCGCAATTTATCGGCTGGTACGAAGCCCACGAAAGTACATCGCAGCTGGTAGTGTGCATTTCTGGGAGTAAGTTTTCAGCTTACAAAGACAGCTTGCTGAGATAAAAGGTTTTAGCAGTGCATATTGTGAGCTGGCCCTTTTCCAACCCAAGATGAGAGATTGCTAGAGCGATATATCGTGGTGATTTCGGGAAGAGCGCCACGTTGATCTTTTGAGAACGTCCTGCAAAATGTCAATAACGTGCTTTTGTGAGTCAATTTTTCTTATTTATATTCTAAACAAACATTGCATTTGTCATTCCATATTGAAATTGCGTTAGGCCTGTGCGCACTGGGAGGAGGGGTTGTTATTACACAAAAGGGGCAGTGCCCACTTTTTGCTGATTTGTCAATGAAAAAGTCCAACATTTAGAGGCAATTGAACAGAAAGTCCACTTTTAGGTGATGAGGTCTTTAAAAATCGCAAAAAGTATTACCTGCTCTCGCGATCACCTGGTTTGCATGCAAATTATCTCATCAAATATACAACAAAAGTCACCGTCGACATGTGTGCATGGAAATCCTGCTATTAACATGCATGTGGGATGGTTCCATCCTCATATCTACTTTAAACCTTAATGTATTTCTATGCTTGCATAGCTTAAATTATACAAATTAGCTAAGTAATGGACATATTTGCCCTCAAAATCTGATCAGGGGAAGAACCTCTTGGCATACCATCTATTAAGTTTCGTCACTATAGCCCCAGCTCATAAACAACTCAAAGTTATAAATCGAAATTCCAACCAAAATGTCATATACAAAATAGTGTTGCAGGTAGGTTTAGGGGAGCGTTTCTGAGCAAAATTCAGGAGCAAGATGAGAAAGTGACATCATGATATGCCGGAAGTGAAGCTAGTTACAGGAAATCACACTCTTTATGCAGATTTCTCCTCTCTGATTGGTCAATTGCAGGAAGCTTACAAGTGGGTTATTGAAAGAATTATCGTGTAAAACCACTTTTAAGGCACTTGGAGTGGAGCAAGGAGCAGAAGGTCTTTGAGAGCGCTAAAATAGTAGTAATGTACATGTCACATTTTCAATACATTACTTAAGAAAATTGGTAAAACCATGTTGACAAAGATTTTCTTCATTACCGTTGTATTAGAGCGGGAGCAAGGACTTGGGTCAAACATCATCGTTTTCATGTCCCACTACATCTCAGCTTTGACACCTTTGGTAGTTAGTATGGACCCTCTACATCAATTGCAGGTAGTTAGTGGTGTCAAATTGTGGTGTCACTTTTTCAATACGGGTCAATTTAAGTTTACACAGGGGTCAAACTTTTAAATTACTACATCATGTTGAAATGTATGCCATAGTGTCCGTCGATTCTAGATTCAAAATGTAATAGCTTGTAATATACCATCTATGGCCATTGGTTTTGGAGTTATTGGATAAAAATGGCTAAAAGTGCAAAAAAAAAAGGTCAATTTCCATTTGTAAAGGGGTC
The DNA here is from genome assembly GCA_023653785.1 of Ophioderma brevispina. Classification (NCBI taxonomy): domain Eukaryota; kingdom Metazoa; phylum Echinodermata; class Ophiuroidea; order Amphilepidida; family Ophiodermatidae; genus Ophioderma; species Ophioderma brevispina. The sequence continues at coordinate 76,258 of JAMKCH010000901.1, read as the reverse complement.
AAAATCACAAGTTGCTCCAATTTTGGTAAGAATGAAACAAATTGTTCATCTAGCTTAATGTATCAAAATAAGGATTAGTTTTGTAGCATCTGCGATGCATAGTTATCATGCTATGTGACAAAATAGGTCATGGGGCAACATAATCCAATTGGCATTGACCTTCTTTGACCTTTATCTCGGTATGTAAACATTTAACATAATCAAAACTATACTTTTTGGGAGTCCTCATTCCTCAGGCAATAATTTGAAAGCACTTAAAATATAATCAGAGTAACTTTCAATGTTGACCCCTGTACAAATTGAGTTTGATGTTTTTGCACTTTGACGGCCAATATGGCATACATTTCAACATGATTGGTGTAATTTAAAAGTTTGACCCCTGTGTAAACTTAAATTGGCCCCTGTTGAAAAAGTGACACCACAATTTGACACCACTAACTACCTTGCATTGGTTTACAGGGTCCATACTAACTACTAAAGGGTTTCAAACTAGATGTAGTCGGGCATGAACGAACTCCCTAAATAAGAGCCTTATGATATTCTGCTCCTGCTCTATATTGGTTCACGAGACATTGTGTAATTTGAGTACCGAAGGGAATTAATTCGCTCCAAAAGAGGAAAGAAATATTACTTACTAAGGATCGTGTAACTATCGGTTTATCTTCGGAGGAAAAAATAACTGTAGATCATTGCAAAGCTTTCAACAAACAAAAACAGAAACGCAGACACGTTTTATTTTTGGCAATGAATAGCAGTATCTCTTATTATAAATCACGCTCAAAATATTTACAAGGCACATGTTCATACGCTTAGCCAATGCATTGCAAATAACAGAACCAACAATAGCATCAATTATCAATTGTCTTTACTCCCGAAGCAATAATACGTTTTACTACAGTGAGCGATCGTACCCTTCCTCTCATATAAACCGGGGGGTGCCCTTTGTGTCATAAGCGGCGTTTACTTTTGTGTCAACTTGGAATTCCTCTCTAGTTCTGGCTTTATCGGGGTGTGTCCTTGGTGTAAGATATTCATGAGTTAGACTAGAGTAATGACTCTTTTACGGAATAAAGCTGTACAATCCTTGTAATCCTTTGATCCTTTTATAGAAGATTTCATGCTAGGCTAATTCCGTGCAGTCTTACATGAAGGATGAACCTTTATCGGTGTATCTAGATTGCCAGCAGAAATAACAATGAAGGCTGAATCCGTGTCTATTTCTCACTGCTCTCTATATAATGGTTTGGCTACACAACAGTAATTGTATATTAGATGAATGAAGCAACCGACGGACATCTTGATCTACCGAACACAATAGCTTTACAGAGACACCTGTTTAACAGAAGTTGAATCCCGGGTGCCCGTTCTAGAGACATGCCATCCCATACGCGCGCAACTTCAAATACAATGAGCTCACTGAATTGGCTTCTGTGATTCTGTAGTTTGTGTATATGACCGGCTCTTAATTACGGCGGTCCGGTAAGTACGTAATCTAAAATTGAAAAAAAAAAAGTTGGCGTAAAATAAACTTGCGTAGTACCCATTTTTGAACATTCTCAAGACTGGAAAACCCAAAACCAACTACCTCTGACAGCATTGTGGTGAAAAAATGGATTGCGAACCGTTTCTTCTGCGAGCACCGAAGTACCCCGACAAAAACGTTCAATTTTCTCGCTAGGTTCTATATAGGTTCAGACCCAATTACGATACATATTCAAAACAAAACATAGTAACGGACCCTCTGATGCATAGAACCCCTTCGTTTTCCGGAGATATTTGAGATTTAGTTTCATTTACACACATTCGCTGTGACGGACTGATAACGTTAATCTCTCGCGCAGTACCAATTTAGTTATTTTTTTCTATACGATGAAATAACTTCATGGTATCGACAATGATTGTTTTACATGGATCCGAGTCAACGGCTATTCTTGCATCGGATACAGCGTTTCGAAAGTTTTTAAAACACGCCTTTGATAAATACTCTAAAACCTGGTATTTAGATGCGACTAATCGGGAGTCCGCGACAGAAGGTACCATTTTAAGAGAGAGGAGTAGTAATAAGAATCTTTTCTCAGAAGATGCTACCTATCAGGCTTCTCCTTGGGATGGACATATTTCGTTCTCTTCGGCAAATTCGCGCATGAATGGACCGATGTCATCAATGGAGATATCTACATCTTCCAAATAGGATTTTAAGCCTCTTCTTCTTCTTATCGTGTCCAAACACAGTGTTTCTCAAGTATGATCCAGCCACAGATGGCTACAACGTCTGGCTGCTTCAATGAATTCCGCAAGGTCCTTATCTGTGCATTGTTGCTCCAGCAGTGGGCAGGCCAAGAGATGTTCCATTGTCTGTGGTGCTGTTCCACAACCACGGGTAGTGTCCTGATCTGCTTCCAGGTAGCCCCACTTCTGCAAGGAAACCTTAGGTCGGCCAATTCTGGTTCTCAATCTGTTGAGGCATCGCCATTCAGCCATGAGGAGTCAGCTCCAGGTGTAGCTGAAAATGTCCAAAGGACTGCCGCGAGAATTATTACCAGCTGCAAGGAATATGACTCCGTCAATCCTAAACTGATTTCTCTTCACTGGCTGCCCATTGATCAGCGAATCAAATTCAAAGTTCTGCTATTAGTGTACAAGCCCGCCACCATCATGGCTCCAAGGTGTCATTTTCTCAGATGCTCTACGTTCAACCAACCCGGCGTCGGTTAAGATCATCCTCATATTTTGGTCATATGTATCTTCTGCTCGCAAGGATCTTTTAATTACTTCAAAATGATAACATTGTGTGCAGTGAGCCATCTAAAATTGCACATGCTTTCAACAGCCATTTTTCTAGCAAGTTTGGTGGCAAGTATGACCCACTTGATTTGAATTCTTTAACAAGTGAGTCTCCTTCCCATGGTGCTTCCGCTATCTCTTTTGATCTATTTACAAATGATGAGGTAGCTGATGTTCTCAGGAATCTTGATACTTCTAAACTCCCTGGGCCCGGATGATATTCTTCCTGTGTTCTTGAAAACCTGTTGTAATGAGCTTGCGCCTACATTGTGCATACTAGGCTGTCGCTAGACATTTTGTTTATGGGGGTGTAAAGTGAAGAAATGTTATTGCTGCGTAGGAGTCCTTGAAAGCGTAGTGAGCGAATAAAAAACAATACAACTAACGGCGCACTGTTCGGCCCACTTAAGGGCCGTTGAAAATTGTCCTAAGTAGATGCTCTTACAGACCCCCTCTTACGCCCAAAGACTTCGAAGAGGCTCTTCGAAGCCCCCGGAGTCTGGATTTCGTATTCAGCAAAACATGAAAGATTACAATTTTTGAGGGGAAATGGTAACAATTCAAAGAAAAGACTGGTTTCTAACTTTGCTCACTGATACGGGCAGTATATAGTTTATAAGCTTGTACCGCCGAAGGGGAACTATACACATAGCTAGTGCCAATGCCATACCGGATGCGGTGCATTAGCCGATCCCCTGCCGGAGTCCAGGGGCGGAGCCCCCGGAAGCTCTTGGGATTTAGCTGTAGAAAAGTATTTTGAAGGGTTAAGTATACTAATTAATTCAATGACAGCCAGCTAGACCTATAAGTTTATGGTACTGGCGGCTAAGGAATCGATCCCTACCAATTTTTTTCTTGACCACTTCAGCTCCCCGACTGAAATTCCCCTTATACTGGTAGACCAACTTGGGGAATGGCCATGGCTCCCTCAAATTTATTTTACACATTTTGATCACAAGTACTGTTGGCGCATTATCACTTCATGATTACCATTGGTTAGGCTTGGAACAAACTAATTGGCTTGAGGGGAAGCCAAATATTTGTGATAGTTGGATTTATGTAAGGTCTGGAGTTCGATCTCATGTTTCAGAATGTCGTTCTCCTTTTGTTTTCATTCTAACTTCCCCACTTTTCCCTCTTTCTTTTCTCTTCTCTATTCCCTCGTTTCTTTTCCCTTCTTTGTCCTTCTCTCTCTCTTCCCTTTTTTCTTGTCCTTCTCTTTTTGAGGATCGCTGGGGGGGGGGGTGTTCCACTCCCCCATGGCGACGGGCCTGTGCAGACTTTTTTCATACTTTATTCAGAAGGGTCAGGTGCCGAAGGCTTGGAAGGTTGCTAATGTTGTTCCAGTGTTTAAGGGGTCAGGAAAGCCCAAAGATGAACTTGACAGTTACAGGCCTGTCTCTTTGACCACTGTTCTATGCAAGGTAATGTGAGAAACTTGTCAGTGTCCGCATTATGTCTTAATGCAGAGGAGAATAATATTCTTTCAGACAATCATTGCTTTCGTAGGTGGGGAGAAATTGTTGAGCAAATGCTCAACTAAAGTTTTTCATCTTCTTGCGAATCAATAGATGGGCGTAATGCTCTCTTGTAGATACCATTTTCTTAGACTTTAGTTCTGCTTTTGACAGAGTTGACCACAATTTATTGCTTGCTAAACTTCATTCTTGAGGGGTTATTAGAGGCTGTATTCTCCACTGGATTCATAATTATCCTCTTGAGCGGCAGCAAAGGGTAATCTTCAAAGGCGTATTTTCGGAATGGACTGCTGTGACATCTGGTTGCCACATGGTTCTGTCCCGTGGTCCTATTCTGTTTTCTGCTTTTTGTCAGTGATATTAATTCTGTTATTCCATCTTCTATGTTTCAATTTTGCTGACGATCATACATGTTCGTCCTATTTATAGTGACCACAGATCATCAAATTGCTACAGGAGGATCTTGAGCAATATTTTCCAGTGACAGTTTCTCATAACTGCCTTTAAATGTATCCAAGTGTTCCCTAGCAATTAAACTAGATGTAGTCTCCAAAGTACGCCATCCTTATTCTATCAATGACACTGGGCTGAACAGATGTTGATAGCCTTCACAAGGACCTCTCTTTGACTCTCACATCAATAATGTGTGTGGTCAGATATCTAAGCTCTCTGGTTTTTTGTCCGGTGCACTCAGGAATATGTCTCCCTTCAGTTTACTCATCTGTTTAATTCTCTTATCATGCCGCATGTTTATACTGTGCTATGTTTGGGCTCCCTCCAACGGAATCACTTACACAGACGTGAGGCAAAGTCACGAAGGATACTCGCTCCACTTCTTAGGGATTCACCATAGTTCTGTCATTTTCGTCTGTCTATTCAGAGAGACTTCATGAGCTAGATTGGTAAACTTGAGTATACTTTAGGATTCAGATGTATAGTTTTTGGTTACAAGATTCTTAACACCATTGGGCCTTACTTCTTTTGGTTTGTTAATTTATCACATACCTTTGACAATTCAGACTTCTACCCGAAGTGCTCGAACTGCTTCTTTTTTATAATTCTATTTTGTTGCTCTTCCTCGTTTGTGGAATGAAATCCCATCTGCTTTGCACTCAGCACAAAATCTAGGCTTTTTCAGGTCTGGCTGTAAGAAGTTCTACTTGGACTTTGCAATGTGGTTCCATTTATCACCACTTTTTTTTTCTCATGAACTACATGTGTTATATTTATTTTATACAATTTTACCTTATACATAATTAGGGGTTTACCATGGCAAAGTGTGCACTTATGTGCTTGGGCTCCTGCCCATTCCTTTTCGCAGATTACTACTTTTCATTTTTCGGCCTATATGCCCAACTAGATGTATGTACATGTAGTTCATTTTGTTGTTATTTTTATTGTATTGTTTTGTATTTGCAAGTAATTCAAATAAATATTATTATTATTATTATTATCCTCGTCATCTTCATCTCAACTGATCATATACAGAACTCATCGCTCAACTTTCGCTGACAGATCTCATGCGTTGGTCCTAAGCAGTGGAACTTATTACCATCTCATATCAAAGATGCAGCCACAGTTGACACTTTCAAGAAACTGCTTAAATCTCATCTGTTTCAAGAAGCGTACTCTCATTGATTTTGTTTATGTTTTACTGGCTTGCAGCGCCTAAGAGCAAACTCTTTGGATTGGACGCTATATAAATTCTAAGGATTGATTGATTGAGATGCTCACCAGGTTCAATACCTGTTACTTGGTTGATGGCAAGTTTTTCTTTCCACGAGGCGACTCTCTTAAGCTCCTTAGAGACTGTTTCAAGAGGTTGGACTTTGCTTAAGAAAACTCTCTCGGGATTTAAGACGGTTGGCAGCACATATAGGGTGCTTCACATTAGATACTTGGCACCTACGCTCTTGCATGCTCGCTAGGTTACGACGGTTGTCTGGTGAGCAAATATCTGCTAGGATGTATAAGTTCTCCGTTGGTGTTGGACGAAGGCATCCTGTGATAAGCCGGCAGGAGGCATTTAACGCTGAATCAAGCTTCTTTGACATGGGTTGATCTTTCCCATACAGGGCACGCTCTGCATATGAGTAGCACAGGGCAGTGCCGTCGATCTCAGGGTATGTGGGCGAGCACCCCATCTTGTGCTAATGATATGTTCAAGATGTTATTGCGTGAACATACTTTACTTTTCGTCTTCTCGATGTGGGTCTTATAAGAGAAGGGTACGGGCCAAGGTAACCTCGTAGGTAGACAGCTGAACAAAGAACATCCTGTTTGCCAGCAATCTTTTGATAAGCTCCTTCAAGCGGATGTCCTTGGTGATTTCCGGAATCTTATGGAGTAGGCATCTGTAATTAACAGTGCCGTAGGCTGCTGATGGGTCTACAACTCCTGTTTCCAAACCCTTCTGGAAACCATCCTCAATATGTTAAGTTGAGTACTTGGCTTGTTGTTGATTTGCCTGGCCGAAAACCGGTGTGTTCTGGTATGAGGTGTTCGTCTATCACAGGTGCGATACGGTTGATCAGGAGACGTTCACAGAGCTTGTAGGTATTGCTGAGGAGTGATATTGGTATATAGCTCCTGAGATTGGATGGGTCTTTCCCAGGCTTTAGGAGTGCCATAACATGTGCTTTCTCCAGATATTTGGGAACCTGTGGGAAATAAGGCAGCAATTGTAGAGCTCAAGAAGCCATTCCTTTGCAACTGGGCCAAAGTTATTAAGCTGTTCAGTTGAGATGTTGTCAAGGCCTACTGCTTTTCCTGGTTGAAGATTAGCAATACCGGATTCCAATTCGTCCATGTTGAAGAGGCGAGTGAAACCAGGGTTGCCACTGAACCTCTTACGGTCTAGTTTAATCTTCTTGGGCTTCTGGCTTCAATTGCCTTTAAAAGCAGTTGGTTGGTTGGGTGTAAGATTTGGCTGCTGTTGAGGTTCTGTTGGATCCCCTCGGAGATTTCGGATGGTAGACCATGTGTTCTTGCTGTTATGGGTCATATCGGTGGATTCATTTAAAGTATGCCAGGTTTTGATATTTTCCTGGGAGATCCTCTACGAAACTTCCTCACCTTTAGCATTTGTTTTAGCCGAGAAAGGATAAACTTCAAACATGGTAATATACTCGTGATATTCTCTAGCACATTCCTTGGAAAGGCCTGGTATATATTCCGTCCTACAGCCTCTGGGTATGAATCTCCGGGCTGTCTTGTTCATTAGTTAGGCAAATTTGTCATAGTTATGGGGTTTAGGAGCAATCCAGGTCATCAGTGAATCCTTGCCAGTCTGCTTTCTAATATATTATTTCACATCACTTTATTAAAATCTCCAGATAATAACAAAGGAAAACATTTAAAAAAGCACAAGCTCAGATCTGTACTCCAGGAAATGGAGACACGCAGGGCAATACTTAAAAAACACAGACAGAGGATTATATTATAAGGTTAATTACCACAATAAAAGCTCTGGAATCAGCCCAGATGAAATATACAAGATTAAGAAACAGCTAAATATTCAGAAGTGGGTGGTTGTCCCATGTTGGGTCGCATTTAGCATGAAATATGGAAAAAGATGAGATTATGGAAAGCTTAATTATGTTAGCCCGGAACTTTTTGAATTGAGGCCCACTTTTGTTAAGTTCAGGATTTCTTTTATTCTGGCATAGTCCGGAGAGATGTAACCACGACTTCCAATTTCTAATGCAAATATTACATTTAAACCATTGGTCTCAATATCAGAAAAAAGTGCAGATATTGTCTATCCCTTTGGTGAGTTCTCCTTGTGATGTGAGTTCAAATGGGACAGTCAACTCATAATGCAAAATGTTTTCAACCATCCCAAAACAGACAATGTCGGGGATAAGATTGGTGAGAGTTACAACTAATAGGAAGTGGTGAATGAAGTTTTCCCTGACTAGAACGGGCAGATTGCAAGTATTATAGGTTTTGTAGGAATCATTTTGGGAGAAACCGCGGTTGAATTGTTCTTAACAAACTTTACAACGATTAAGTATTGGTGAGAGAGTTGCTCTATTAGAGCATAAGTTGCATTATCACTCAAAGCTTGTTTCCCCTCTCGTACGAATTACCTAGTATTGAGGAGGTCAGTCAAAGAATGATAAAGAAATTTAGCGACCCCTGTAGGGAGGTTAAAAACAACACTCTTTCAGTGGTAGGCCTTGGCTTCTGCTGGAAGCAAGTCTAAAATCGACCTTGAACGAGCAGAGACTTGACATGATTGTGCCAAAGTTTACAAACCTCCAAAAAATTACTGTCCAACATAATTAGACCATCCGTGAGGTATGATGGAGCCTGTCCGTGAAGAGACTTATACAAATACAGAAGGATTTTGTATCTGATACGTTCCTTAACAGACAGCCAATGAAGAGTGGTCAAAAGTTGTGACGAACTCTGGTCACGACCGCATGCGAACACCAAGCACGCAGCTTTAATTTGCAAGCGCTGGAGTTTTTTGAGATCTATTTCATTGGCGCCATATAGTAATGAATTGGCATAGTCAATGCGGGACAAGACCAAAGATCGTACAGCATGGTTGCAAGCATCAAAAGTGATAAACCTACGAATACGTCATAAATTACGAATATGCCGATAATTTACACTCTTACAGATAGCTCCAATCTGATTGAACAGTATAAAAATTCCTTTAAAAGGAATTGCACGTTCAATCATGAATGAATCATGTTTTTTCGTAAGAAGCTTGAAGAGTGTGAGCACCTCTTCGTGGTACAACGTAGTATTTCAATACGGAATATCTGCAAACTCATTCTAATTCATGTCTCATTATAACGAGTCAAAAATGAGGCAATATAATGCGCATCGTAAGTGTGTTGCTTTTATCACTACAGTAGGGCACAGTTGTGTTTATCCGTGTTAGGCTTACACAACAGTAGCAGCCAAACTGTAAGAAACCATGCAAACTTTCACCATTTTCACAGATATACAATATTCACAGCAATATATAATATTACATAATATTTTTACCATAAATTATACACTAGAAAAAGTAGAATTATAATTTGCAATAAAAGATGAGAAATAAAGGTACATGTACTAAAAAATCATTACTGAATATGATTTTACTCTTTAGATTTACGATTTCCTACTGGTAGCCTGGATACATCATCCTCGAACTACCACTAAAATACTGTAAATTTTACGGATTTTTCACACCAGTCTGAAACTGTACTTGCTAATATTCGTATGTTATATAGAGTTTGAAACTGAACGATGTGTGTGTGCTTGTCCGTGAGTGTACAATAAGGTTAAAAATCGACCAAAATGTCCATTTGACAGCAAAGAAAATCTAACATATCTGCACAATTTCAAGCATTTACTCCAAGTTAGTGCGTGTAAATTTCCGAAAATTTCTAATAGTGCAGTGTTACTCAATATTGCGGATCACCTTCATGATGCTTGATATTGTGATTGAAATCCATGTCGCACAATAAAATCAAGCATTAAGATGAAGAGTACTATATTAGCTTATATTAACGTTTTTGAAGAAACGATTACACAGTCGTACTCGATATAAAATCTGACATTATGTGAGATCACTTCAAACTCTTAATCTCCTTTGGTATTGAATTACGCCATAAGAAATCCATTATTTTGCAATTTGCTTGTTAGCAATCACGCCCGATTGGAGGCAAATTTCTCCTTCTTGAACAAAACGGCATATAATTTTGGCAAATAGACGCAGCATATATTGAGGAATGCGTTCAGAAGAAGTGCCATACTGATAAAAGAGATTTTATATAATGCTGTATTTGAAGTGATGTACGCAGGTATAATAGCAAGACACACAATTGCTGTAGAATACACACTTGCGGCAATGAACTTTGACTCATTGTAGTTATCTGGAACTTTACGGGCAAGAAAAGCATAGAAGCAGCATAACAAAATTAACATGCCATTGTAGCCAGATGCCACGGTAAAAGACAGGTCAAGTTGACAGTGGAGCTCCACATATTGCACATACCTATCGAAGTTAACTTGGATACCGATGCCGGATAGAAGAATCCACCGGTGACGACAATACAAATCTGCAGCAGAACAAAGAAGTTTACAAGTGATATTTGTCAGGTATCAAGTAATGTATTTTACTTCGGCTTACTGTATTTTGCGAAACGAAACGAAACGCTCATTCGATTACACGCTTTATTTCGTAATGCATGCATAACGTGCATAACGGAATAAAGCGTGTAATCCAATGGGCGATCTGTTTCGTTTCGTTTCGCAAAATATATAGTAAGTCTTTTACTTCAATAAGTCATTATTTTTAAATTTAATATGTCCGCTTTTGCTCGTAATTGGGAGCACTAAACACTAACCTTAAGTCTACCTTACACTAAAATAAAGCAAAATCTACTTCTAACCCAGTAAAATCTAGATGGATTCGGCACCGGGTAAATAACATGAGAAACGAGGAAAGTCCAGCCCCCTCTGCAATGATGGTGTTTTTTTTGCGGACCGGTTCTAAGTGTACCCTAAAAACTGAGAGCAATGCGAGATCGGGTGAAAATTATGGTTCTATCATATTAAGTATAAAATCTGTAAGGAATATAAAAAAGGTTGGCATTGCTACTTTTATTTTGATCTTATATACCAATTTTAACCGCATTCTTACAGGGAACACCTTACCTGAAAAAAGTGCCTGACCTCCAGGGTCCACCGTCAATGCTAGTCTTCACTTCACCGGTCCAGTAGCTCGAAAAATTTGGGGATAATAACCTAATTTTAGTCTGGCAGATTACATGGGTTCCCAGCACCCCCTTAAAACTAAATTCTAACATGAAGAATTTGATGTTACCAAAATCAAATATTGTCCCACGGGGTCCGTTTGGCGGCCATCTTGGATTAAGAAGGATTAATCGTTCAAAGTGGTTCAATTTAGTTGAAAAGTATCTCAAATGATTCGTCTCATCATAAGGAATCAGAAAATATATAGTTTGGCATATCTGTGATGTTCAGTTACAGAGATATGGGTGAAAATGCGATAAAGGTCATTGAACTTTTGATTGGTCATTGTACAAATTTTCAAAATGCATGGATCTTGACAAATTTGGTATCAAATTGTAGCTATGAGCATGGGCAATCCAGAAAAGTATAGTTTGCACTATCTAGGATGTTTAGTTAGGTGGTAAAATTTGGTGTAAAGTTACCTTTTATCAAATTTGTATTGGTTTGTATGGGAATTAGGGACTACTCATCTCTTTCCTAACCGATAAACCGAAATGGAAGATCTTAAAATCATGGAAACTGTACATTTCCAGATTGCTCATGCTCATACCAACAATTTGACACCAATTTTGTCAAGATTGAAGCATTTTGAAAATTTGGCCCCCTGTACAATGACCAATCAAAAGTTCAATGACCTTTATCGCATTGTCAACCATATCTCTGTAACTGAACATCACAAATATGCCAAACTATATATTTTCTGATTCCTTATGATGAGACGATTCATTTGAGATACTTTTCAACTAATTGAACCACTTAGAACGATTAACCCTCTTAATACAAGATGGCCGCCAAACGGACCCCGTGGGACAATATTTGATTTTGGTAACATCAAAATTCTTTAAGTAGATGTCGTAGAGATTCTAAAAATCAAGTTAGAATTTAGTTTTAATGGGGGTGCGTGGGAACCCATATAATCTGCTAGACTATTTCATGACTGATCGGGTAGGTGATATGATGATCTTCAAGCAGAATGTTAGCTTTAAGGTCTGAGATGTCCCATTAAGGAGAAAATGACGTTTTCATCTCGCCCATTTTGTACAGGAACGAATGGGACTCGTATTTACCGGTGTGAAACCAGATCGAACCGTGATTACCATCCCGAGTGTGCACAGATATATATAACCCGTGTTTAAATATGTTGTTTTCAATTTAGCTAATTACAGGGGACTTTACTACAATAATTTGCAATAAAATGCAAGAATCCAACTTTGACCGAACTTTCAGCATAGTTTGCTTACAATTTGGAGAAAATCACTGACAATGGCTTTAATAAGAGAGAACACTTTAAAAGTACTTCTTTGGTCTGTCATAACACAACTACCGATATCTTGGTTTCTTACATAGTTGTGCAAATACACATGCGTTGTCTTGACAGACATTTCAAGAACATTACGCCCCAATTTTCGAATGTTTACCAACATGACCAATGTATTAAAACTATACCGCAAGTGAATAAGCCGAAAACGCCGTCTATTCTTTAACCCTCTTTCCAATAGCTTTCCTTTGTTTCTTTCATATAGTCTGGTAAAATAAACATGCGTTATCCTGACAAACCTTAAAAGAGACACTCAGACATTTCCAGAAAATTGCGCTACATTTCTCTACTAATACGGGTTTTTTTTTGCATATTAAGAATGAAGACTTTGCTGACCCATATCCAAAATTATCCGAAGAGCTCAACTTTTTTTGTCAGACTTCCAATTCTACAATTTGTGGTGCTTCCATGGCAACTCAAACTCATCGTCGATATCCTTGAAACTATATAATTTGCACCCATCGTCTACACCAATAAGCTGTATTACACTACATTGTTAATTTAAGGACGTTAAAGCTTTTATGCATTAAGAAGAATCGTAATTCAATTTACAATGGTAGTACAATTGAGTGTCTCGGCGCGGTTTATACCGTACATTACAATACATGGAGATTTTTATTGTCACTATTTTAAAGAAATTTGAAAGTTAATAAATTTCTATATCACGGCATGTCTCGCAGACTGAGCGATTAGATCACTACCCTAAAGTAAACATTGCATTATAATCCATAAGTTTTCAGTTGTCCCAGTCTGGCGATCTCAGTTGCATAAGTGGCCTTTGGTCAAATCACAGTTAAGTGGTTTTACTTGTTTTATGAAACAAACGAACAGGCAAACAAACACAAAACAAAAACACTCGCAACACACACACGCGCACAAACACACACATACACAGACACACATACACACACCTACACACACGCACACCCCTGCACACACACACACACAACGTACGCACGCAAGCACTAACGCAATCACGCACGAACGCACACACACACACACACATACACACACACACACGCACACGCACGCCTGCCTTGCAACTATGAAAGCTTATGAACATAACACACTTTCTGAACACTCTTCAAAGTACAACACATTTTCTGTAGTCATCCACTAGTATTACAAACCATACCTAGCACTCTACTAGTTCACGAGCACTTCTTATCACATTAGCGGCGAGCCTTCACAAATTTACAATTTTCATTTTTTTTCTTTCTGGAAATGCCAATGCACATGTTGTATTCAGATAACTTGTATTTCAAGCCATGGAAGTCATATTTAATATTAGTACATATAATTTTATTCGCACTTAATACCTATTCGCAACCTTGTATGGTAAAATTCATTCCTCCAATATGATTTACTCAACTCACTAAAATATGAATATCGTAATAATATCATATTGTTACGATATCATGTGGATTCCAAGGTAAGAAATACCCTTTAATTAAACACAATATGAGCCTTGCGCACAAATGATCTTAAATTTTATAACAACAATAATTCAGAACAGAATACGAAGGCGTCTGCCTGTAAAATTTCAACTTTTTTCTTTTTGTAAAATAAACAGAACTTTAAAGGGATTAACAGCGATTTGCTAATCCAAAACATCGAAAAAATCATCAAAATTCATATTTTTATATTTTTGTAACTGGCATGGATATGCGAAAATAACCGGCAAGTGGTTGGCTTGAACTCCGTGTATTAAAGACAAGGCAGTACTTGTTATCTGATCTGTTAAATTCTGACTGGAGATCAAAAACGCCTTTCCCGGTGCATATCACAGATTTCAGCGTGGGCTATTGTGCACATGATCAAACAGTTTGACCTCGAACACAAACAATTGGTCTTTGTTTTATTTGTACTGGTGTAAACCACAATCAAGCTGTTTAGTGCAGATTTTGAGATGTTGTCGATGTATGTCTAATTGCGGGAGACGGTATGACAAATTTCATCAATACTTCATTTTTCACTATTGGGTGTTGGTTTCAACCATGAAAGCAGTTATATGGAATTGTACAACTCATCCCTGAGTTATAAGGTAAAAGGAATTTTCCACATTTTTTCGATTCTCTCGCATATCGCCTGTAATCCCTTTTTATGCGTTTGTAGATTTAAAGGTTGTGGGTGATATAAGAATACGTGTAGAGTGTCCTATTATGATAGTGTTGGGTGGGTGCAGTGGTTGTCATCCACAATAATTAGCATATATTGACGTATACGAAACAAATTCCGTATTTTAAGGAAAAAAAATACGGAATATATTAATATTACGTGAGCCAAAACATTTACGACATTTTAATAGTGTTTTTGCTGGTTTGTCAAAAAATAAACCGTCCCTTAATGTATTTAAATGCATTTTGTTTTGATCAAAAAAGATCGAGCCCACCCAATATATTAAACATAATAATTAAACTGTCTGATGCCACTTACCGACTTACCGTGTAGCAGGGGATGTAGAGAAAAAGTATGCGCTTCCGGATAAAATTGTGATTGTTTTTGACAACAAGTACTTTAGGCATTGATAATTCAGAACATTGATGGAAGCGTTTGCCCACCCCCCCCCCCCATAATGCGACCCCAGTTGGAATGTCAAGGTTATACAGGTGGTCAAAAATTTTAAAAATGTTCCGAATGTGTGAAATGGGAAAAGCACAATTGATGTTTGTCTGTACAAGGAACCAAAAAGGTATTATAGTTTACACGATCTATGGTTATAGTTCCGGAGTTATGGTGTAAAAAATGTTACAATGGTGAAACAAAAAGTCACTTTGGCGTTACATGGGGTGAAAGGGTAAAAGTCGCATTGATCAGGTAATATGTAGTGCAAATTGTTTCCCTAGCTGAAGATTGAAAAAAAAGAGGAAATAGTTTGCCTATCTGTTATGCTTAGTTTCACGTAACCAACAAAATAGGTCCAGGTCAATTAGATCCAATAGCTGCCAAAGCTGTTGACTTTATTCGCCATTTTGGTTATAACCAAAACACGTAAGGTAGTCAAAACTATTCCTATATTTCTATCTTTCTATCTATCTAACGGCCGCAACAGAGATGCTGTTCACATGTAGCGCCAAATGTCCCTGGTTGTCATTTTAAGTTGGGGACGTCAGATGGATCCTGCTCGGATGTCTCGAGCAATCAACAATCAATGTAGTGAAAGGGGCGACGACCCCTCTTTGGACATTGTAACATTCAACATGTGATGTCCGAGACTTGACAATAGAACGTGACAGTGAGCGGCAAATCGTGCACTGGCGTTGGGCAACAGAAGATGAAATTGGAGGGATATCTCCTTATATATGTGTTGGTCTTGTGCTCACGCCAGGATACTGTTTGTACTCGCATTAAGAACCTTAGTTGTGAGGGTGCCATCCAGTCTATCATGTAGCTCTTTCTGCATGGTCCAGGTCTCAGATCCATATAAAAGGATACTCTCTACACAGGCTCTAAAGAATTACAGCTTGGTTGAATTGGAATTGGAGATACCAGATTGCCATAGTGGTTGTAGTTTATTGCAGGCATTCCAAGCTTGTCCTTTGTCGTGCAGGAAGTCTTCTTGCTGTCGGCAAAATAGGACCCTAGATACTTGAAGTCCTTGACCTCTTTGAGTTGGATACTATCTGTTGCAGATTAGGTTGATGATCATCTTCCTCATTGACATTCACGTATACTGTCTTCTTGGCATTTAGAGGTAGGCCGGACTTTGCTGCCGCATTCTCAAGTGATGTTAGTAGATCGTATGCACCACTATAAGATCGATGTTAGAGATAGATCATCTGCCGTAGTCAAGGTCATGTGAGTACGGACTTTGGTTGACGTTCTAGAAATGTTTGGGTTTGATGGTGAGTCTTTTGTCGTTCAATGATGTCAAAGACTCTGTTCGAGGATGTAATCAAACCACGACTACAAAGGGATAGGGAGCAAGAGTATCTCCTTGGAGGATTCCTTAGTGTTAGGAACTCCTTGGGGGGCCCATCCATGATCTCACAAAAGCTATATGGGTTATCAGACATGATGGCAATTGCCTTGACAGTCTCATCGGGGACACCGTAGTTGCGCGAGAATATGCAGGCATTACATCCTGTTTACCTGTCAAAAGCCTTGGAAAAAAATCTACAAGACAATTGAAGCTTTTCACTTGGAAATCTCAACTCTTCTATAATCCTCGAGGGCAAGTATCTGAGGTAGTTGTTTGATCTGCCTTTGCGAAACCGTTCTGGTTTCGTCTGAAATGGGGATCTATGTGAGAGTGATTCGTGAGCAGCATGGAGTTGTAGATCTTAGGGCAAGTGGTGACAGTGTGATTCCTCGGTAGTTTTGGGGGTGTTGGAGGTTCGCCTTTCTTTGGAGAAGGAATGATGAATGATGGTTGAAAAGGCAGCTGGTTGTTTCCAGGTAGCTGTTGTTACAAAATTCTAACAGTTGATATGGAGAATAGGGAGTCTTCCAGACTACTGCAGGATGTTGTCGGGGACCAGGTGTCTTGTGTTGTTCAGTTTCTCCCAGACAGATCTGAAGCTCCTCTATAGTAATAGCCCAGTCGGATGGGAAGGGTTGTCTGCTATCTTGTGATTGAAGAAAGTTCATCAAGGTTAGAGTTATTCTGAACTGGTTTGTCAAGTAGAGAACTAAAGTTCTGAAACCACGTGTCAAGGTACTCTTCAGTGTATCACCCTTTGATCTAGTGTCCTTCTATCGGTCAGCTCCCTCAAGGCCTCCCAGGCAGCAGATGCTGTTTCAAGATGTAGGGCGTCTACAAGTGATTTCAGCCTTGGACTTAACATGCTCCTTCAAAAGCCACCACAATGTAAGCATCATCAAGTGCAGCCTTAGCAGCATCAAGGTTTCTGCGTGGAGATGCTGGTGGTGGATTAGTACGGTGCTTCTTGGCTGCAGACTTCATTTTTTTCTCGGTTTTGCTGACTTTGTCCGTTTGAGGCAAAGGCATAGTCTTTTCTTTCTTCTAGGTATTCACCCATGCCATTTCTTTGTTGGCTGAAGTGGGAGGACATCATATACTTCGCTGGAGTTCTTGTCTTCAAGCTCATCAACAAGAGTGTTGAACCTGTTATGTTACCGCTACAGTTATACTCCTCACAAAGCTTTGTATCTCTTCCTCCAGTCAATTGTTTTCATGGGATCTCTGGGAGGGGTTTACTCTGACGATAACTTATCTGGCTCCTGCAAGTGACACTTCTGTATCAGACTTAACAGCTCAAAAGTGTTGTAGGCTCTTGAGTTCTTAATGCTGTTAATGCCACTTCTTTTGACGCAAAATAAAAAAAAAACAAAGAATATAGTCCAGTTGGACAAGTTCTCCATTAGGCGGGCGGTGTGTCCACAGTCTACTGCTTTATTTTGGAATTGGATTATTGGCAACAAGGTTAAATTGTTCCATGAAGTCCTTCATGTTCATTCCATTTCTGTTGGACTCGTTGTTTGCAAGTGAACAGCGCGTCGTCCAGGCCCAAGTTTAGCGTTGTAATCTCCAGGGATGTACCGAAGATTATGGGCTGGAACTGTACTGGTGGCAGTGGAAAGTTCATGGTAAAAGTGAGAGACAGTTTCTTCTGGATAGTCGTTGTGGGGGATGTAACAGCAAATGACTGTTGTTTCAGGATTGCCCGTCAGTGTAAGTTTCAAGATGCGCTCATTAAAGTTGACAAGGTTGGCACATGACTTGAGAGCCTTTGGTGATAAAAGAAACCCCACACCTCCTGTAGCTGCATTTCTCTCGTTCTTCCAGGTAGAGGCTGTAATAAGTGCATATCCATGGATATTCTCCTGTAGTAGAGGTTCACTGTGCACAATGCGGTGTTCTTGTATGCAGATGACATCGATACCATACAGTTGTGCTTCATGTACGAGTTCATTCTATGAGCTAAATCAAAAACTTGAACCAAGTTTTACAAATATTGGAGCAACTTTTAATTTTTGACCCCTGTACAAACGAAAATTGACTTTTTCACCATTTTTGCAGTTTTAACCCCATAATTTCTAACTATAATTAATAAGTAGTATAAACTATACCTTTTTGGAACCCTTGTAATCAAACAAACATCATGGTGCGCTTTTCAACACAATCGGAACATTTTATAACTTTAACCCCTGTGTAACCTTGAAATCCAAGCTGGGGGTCATGAAAGGGGTGTGGCAAGTGCTTCCATCATTTTTTCTTATTATCAATGCATAAAGTACTTGTGTACCAAAATCCAGATTTGCACACTCACATAAGATATCCAGTCCCCCACTAGTGTACTCCGGATAACAGTATTACATGTTAACAATGCCATTTCGTGAAAACTAAGACAGTATATTCTCTCATGACATTCCATTCACGGTCACGAATTACCATGAATTTCTTCAAAAGCCAATCTCAATGGTTTTGTTTTTCAAAAAGTAAACAACTGCACCCTAAATGTCGATCGAAGTTGATGTTTTTGGTACTGTTGTATTAGAAATAGTTGCTTTAAAATTTCATGTTACTGACCAAGGTAAAGACAACATAAGTTTCATTTACAAGCGTATTTTGTCAAAAGTATTGTGATCCCGATACTTTTCAGGTCTACGTAGGTTACGTTCGGTTTAGCGTTAGGGTCATTGTTTTGCTCTTGTTTCAACTATTTCGTTTTGTAAATAGGGTATCACTATTCAACTAATTTAATTTTAACATTTCTTACCTGAACTGATATGAGACATGAAGCAACCACCAACTGTTCTTTGTGTCCTATCATCTTCGGTCTTCCAGCAGATTTCCTACCATCCCTAAAGATCCGATAGATACGAATTACCTTGAGTAGTGTGGGAGCATAAGTCAACGTGAAACACAAAGATATCAAAGCCTGAACTGCTAAACAAGATGCATTAGTAGGTGGCCAGATGATAGGTACGGTTGAGAGGAAAGATAGGATAATGCCAGAAATATTAATGGAGCTGAGTTCACGACCTGTGGCTTTGATTAAATGGTGATCATGAAAATGACACATTCCAATGACAGTCATTGTACAAAGAAATACTCCAAATCCAGCCATAGATACGATAATTAAGATTATTGGATGAGTCCAGGATACATGGGATGGTGTAATCGAGAGGCAGGAGGTAAAGTGATCATCCGGCCAATGCGCTATCGGGCATTCTTTACATGAACTTCCATTGACCACAATGGCGTTAACTGCACATCGTTGACATCCCCAGCAGCACTTTTGTTCCATTGGCACAGCTATTGAACCTAAGTCACAATCCAAACTACAGATGGATTTTGGCGCTTCATTCGTTCCGTTTGAAAACGTCAGGACCGCTTCATCTAACTCTAATCTATTTTCGATTTTAGTAGAATCCCAAGAACCTATTTTTACCATACGATATGTTTGACCGTGTCTTTGCCAATTGTGCAAGATGTATTTTCCAGGAGGGTTGCCATTTTCGTCGAAATATACATTGCCACTCGAAGTTTCAAAATTCACATGTTGAATCTCATTAAGCAACTGTTCTCCATCAACAGCCAACGGCCAATTACTACAATTTCGACAGCGATTGCTGAGATAGGAATCGAGACCAAGAGCAAATACATTCACTGCATTAATAACTGGAAGAATTGGATGCAAAGCACTGAATTCCTCCGGAAGATGAGGTCTACAAGAACTTTTACTGGATGTTGTATCTTCAGAACAGTTGACTAACCCTTTTTTAGACAAGAAAGCTGTATACCATGGACTTATATCTGGATCGTCCAAATCTATTTGTCGGATGTAATTCTCAAATGACGGGTCTAAACGGTTGTGTAAAATCGTGTAAAAATAGACCCGCTAGTGATTTCATGAAACCCACGTTGTAAGAGATCATATCCCCAGTCATCCCCGCCAATCCAAGTAATATGGGGCACACTGGACAATAAGTTTTCATTGATTATATGTTCTAATATTGCATTTGCAACCACTTCAGAGCAAACATGATGATGGTTCGCGCCATGGGAAATAATCGTAGTTTGTTCACAGCCTCACGCAACTCTTTGTCGTTGGTTTCTAGGGAAACCGGTGCAATAAATGCAACACATTTGCCACGGGTTTCTATTAATTTTGAAGCTCGGTAGCTCCATGTATACCATATGTGTCTATGGAATATATGATTCCAACATAATCCCAGTTAAAGCGATCCAAAATATCGGCAATTGCACCTACTTGGGAGTCATCTGGAGGAATTGTTCTAAAGAAATATGGAAACCGTGCCTTATTGGAGAGTTCCACACTACTTGAAGAAAAGGAAATCATTGGAATCTGGAAAAGAGCCGCTAATCGCGTAGTGGGAATACTGGTGGCACTTCTGTAGGTGCCTACAATGCCAACGATACCAGGTTTCCTTTGACTCTGCCATTCTGAAATGTTGTTTGAATGCGTGTCCTCACCAACTTTGCTGATATCTGTAACCCAATCCAGCGTGTTCCATAGCGCAATATCTTCAGACCAACCCATCATCGATAATGTCAAAACCAAGAGTGATATTTGCAAGTACGTCTGTGCGGTTGTTGATTTCCTTAATAGCAATTTCATGGCTTCTGCCAGGAAGACACCTCTGTCCAATAATTCCTTTTGACATGGTGCATTGTTACTAACGTAAAATGGGAACAAACCGCCCAGGATGATATCGCCGGTTTAGAGGACCTCAAGCACCTAGGTTTTCTGCTTTCGACAATGTTTGGCTACCTGCAATGATACTCAAGATCAATATCGTCATTATATCCATCTTAAACAAGTGCAGTTTGCCAAACACTTCTGACCCTGCTTGCACGATAGCTATATTTTGTCAAGCGTAGAGGGGTTTTCAACCAATGAAAACTCTTAGGCAAAGTTGTACGTCTGATGTAATGAAATTAATCAAATGCAAAATCTTAATGGCCCAAATGATCTTAAATGTTTACGTCTGATATATGCAATTAATCAAATGCAAAATCTTAATGGCCCAAATGATCTTAAATGGATATTTTTAGAGTATAGCAAAAAATAGCAATAATCCAATAAGCAAAAATAGAAATAAATTCACTTTTAAATTCCGTTTCTATGTGAAATCATTTTCCTCAATGTTAATAATAACTAGCTTAATGTTTTCGCTAACTACAATTACTTTAAAAATGAGGAACTAAACAGGTCCATTAACACGTCTTTTATTCGGCCAAACAATGAAATAAGGCCTGCGTTGTGGCCTAAAGCAATCCTTAATTGGATTAATTTCCTATTAAAAATGCGCAGCATAGATTGATAATTTTATTACTTCCCGAATCATTGTCTTGACCAGTGATGCAGACGCTGTTGTTGATGAGCCTGGTTTGTTCGACAGGCATCCGAATTGAATGTAATCTTTTCAGAGTAATGCTAACTCATATAATTTTATTACATGTCTACATACAATGCAACCATGACGATGACCTTCATCTTGGATGAAAAGAAAAAATTGTGTTGCCTGAAATAGATCAATTCAATGCTTGCTTGCTTATGGTATTGAATTTTATGTTAATTACTTCGTGGTTACCATAAAAATGAAACGGGTCTTTTTGTAAAGTGGTTGCCGTTATCCAATTCATTGGGTAATTATTTACCCTTTGACACGTAATGCGGTTCTTTGAAAAATAGAGAGAGCTGAAAGAGAAAGACAGATACAACAAGTTATATTCTAACTTGAAATAAAATTGTTCTTTGTATGTACTACTGGTATAGCGGTATGTCGCCAAATGATATCAAAACGTTTCGCCTTTTTTGTATACTTATATAACAACCGCTTGATTATATACTTAGTACCTCTGAAAATCTTCATCCGACTTTGCCCCCATAATTATTTACAGGTTTTCCTAGACTTTAATCAAGTTTTTCCCTGTACATGATTTGCTGCAGCGCCCTCTCATTGGGCATTGGAAGCAAAGCCTTTTCGCAAATATTTTGTGTGTTTTGGTTTTCTGTATTTCCGTGATAAATCTTTGAAATATCCTGGGACATGGTTAGACAATAAAGATTACATCAATGGAATTATACATTGTAAGCGCCGCGTGTATTCATTGCGGTCAAAAAATATGATAGCACTTTGTCGTCATGTTTAATGTTTCAAATTGCGTACCCCCGTTGTGGTTAAAAGGAGGGGTTAATTCATAGATATCTGCGCAAGCAAAATTATTTAGTACGCACATTTCTCCTTACAATGGCGACATTATATTTGTTGACACATTATGCGTGTCTGAAGTTGTTCTTTTTGTTCAGAGAGGCCTCTATGGCACGCTCCACGTATCAAATCATGGCGAGTTCATGCGCTGTACAGACTGGCCCAAAAAAAAACTATACAATCAAAGATTAATTTTTGGCCAAAGATTTAAGTTCATCTCAACTGGAGTTTTACGAATTCTTTTTAGGAGTGTTCCATCTTTCAGGAGATTTTTAGTTGGTGTAATTTGGGGGGGTCTGGTTCAGGAGTTATGGCTAAGAGTGAGACAGTTGAAAAACCTGTTGGGCCAGTTCGGCTATCTGATATCAACAAAGTTGCCATTGAAAATCACCTTCAAGACAATCTTTATGAAAATTAAAATAAAAAGTAGGTATAAAGTGCTGCTTCTTGTGATTAGCATAATTAATAACTTTATAATTCGCAATTGCTATAAATACATGTAGCTTGTGAAATTCATTCCAAACAGCCTTGTTGTCTCAACTTAACTCCCGGTTTTCAGCAGAGGGTATGAACCATAAAAACACCCTTTTGAAAGTAAACTGGACCGTTTTACCCAACGTCCTTTCCTAATTGCTCTCTTGTTGAACACTGCTTTCTTCATATATTTTTCCTCCTGGCATCTTGGAGGCAGTGGAAATAGGAGAAGGGTAAATAATGTCCCTCCACATTAGAGCGTTGTCCACACATTTGTTCCTCAACAGACTTATAGATTGTTACATTAGTTTCATCAGTCAATTTCCCCCCAAATTTTTCCATGACTTTCATGATTATTGTCCCTCCTGAGAGTGAGTCCCTCATTTCACCCACAACATATAATTCTGGTGCTTTTCACGGAAATAATATATTGATTAGTTTCAATGCATGATGATACATTCATCATCCTCTGAATCTGTCTGTACAATAGTCTTTTGTTTGAAGGGTTTAATCCTACGATGCTACCACACCTTATGACCTTTAGTTTCTTGAACCTCCAAGTGAAACTGGCCCAATTGGTATTTAAGTTCCTTTGTGGTTCCTGACATATCTCCGCTTTAGGTCCATTAAAATGGGATGGAATAAAAGCGAGGATTTAGCTTAGAATCTTGGTCTAACAATAAATTAAAAAAAAAAAAAAAAAAAATGTACATTTTAATTTTTTATAATTTTTTAGTTTTGATTGTATATTTTTATTGGGACTTCTTTGTATATCGAGTTTACCCCGCTATATGTCGATTTTACAGCTGCCCCCTATCCAGTTTGAACTCTATTTGCCCGTGTTTCATAAATCATGTCCAGAATAAATCATGTCCAGAATTAAATCATGCCGAGTTTTTAAAAAACTGACCATGATTTTTTCAACATGTGCAACTGTACATTATTTTTTTCTCACCTGAGCAAAACTCGACATGATTTTTTCTCTCAACATGGCAAACTGCGACATTATTTTTTTCTCCACATGAACAAACTCGAGACATTATTTTTTTCTCAACATGAGCAAACCTACCGACAGACATGATTTTTTTTTACACATACACCAAAAAATCATGTCGAGTTTTCCTCCTGTTGAGAAAAAATCATGTCGAGATTTGAAACTGGACATGATTTATGTCAAAACTCACCATATAGAGAGCAAAACTCGATGTATAGAGGGCAAACTGACATTATAGCGCTGTAAACTCGACATATAACGCTGAACACTAGCATATGGCGAGGAAAACTCGATAACAGCGCGTGAAACCTCGACATGCGCGGAAAAAGCGCAGTGATTTGATAAGTGGAAGTGCCATAGGCATCGCTTGCTGGCCATCGCGTCATCACTCCTGTTACTGGTCTACTTCCTTCTGAATTACAATCGGCATGCACGTTATCGTTCAAGTTTCGCACCGATATTTTAATAACATTTTGAGTGTGAGAGCTAAAATGTGATTTGTAAGCCCCTAAAATTAATATTGGTCGACCAAAAGGGGTACATTTCCCGGTACATTTTCACTCATGACTCCACCCCCCCCCCCTAATTTTGGGTATTTCTAAATTTCAGTTGAGTCTGACTGTGCGTTAAATACGAATAGCTACGAATGTTTGGATCACGCTGCCACTGTGTTGTAATTTCTTGACAAACAGTTAACATAAAAGAGTATGTGTGTATCTAAATCACTTTTAATGAACTCTTAGCAATACCTTATTATGGCACTTATTCAGGGTGTCTGAAATTTGAATGCTGACCGGTATGATGTGAAAATTCTTCGTCCACATGTTGTACCATATGCTGCTGCCTATGGTAATGTCTTTGTCTTCATGGACGACAACGCCAGTTTACAGGAAGCTAGGGAGGTCAACGTATTTTTGGCTCCAACGAATCGTATGACCTATAAATTCGCCAGACATCAATCCCCTCGAGCATCTTTTGGAACCGGTGTGAAAGTATTCATAGTCCGGCAGGTATCATAGTCCGTGCTCCATATAGACGACAAGAGAATAAAGCCTGAAACTAATGTTGCGTAAAGAGTCGCAACTGAATCGATTGCCCTATTGTTCACCATTGTTCCCGGACTGTGAGCCCGGAGGACTATATCTCCTGCCACACCGGCTTAAGCATTCTTTGTATAGATGAGGTGACATCAATGTTTACAAACACAAGTTAGCACCTGGTATACTAACATGTTAGAGGTGCGAAGAATTTGCCTAACAGTTACAGCATTCAATAGCCTTATCACGCCTGATTGAGCGCGAATTTTAAAAGCACAAGCCCTGCAGATGCTCACGCATACTGTCTGACAAGTGGGGATATACACACATCACTGAACAGTACTAAAATTTTAATTTAGCTGCTTGCCAAACAACTTAAGAAATGGTATCACTTGTGAATTTTGTAAATGCCTCTTTTTTGTTTTAATCTGCGCTCACTCAGCCTTGCACAAACAAACCTACTCTATTGAAGCTGTATAAGGTTTTAATGTATGCGTAAATCGATTCTAGTCACCGACGCTTGTCACCGACGGCACTTCGCGCCTGTGTAGTACATTCCTATTTAAGCAAATAACCAGAAAACTCTCGGCTATTTATAGCGCTCGATCAAGCCACGGCTGACTGACCTAAGCTTAAATGAACCGCGTTGCAGTATACACACAACCGAATGCAGTAAATCTTTGTGTGTATATTGTACGTGTCATGCAAAACATGCTTGACCGCGCCGCAACTGACCCTTCTGAGTCAAAACACAGTTCTGCGCATATAATTATGACAGCAATCAATACTCCATTGCATTTCCCTATGAAAACTTTGTTCCACTGCCGAAAAATAGCCATGCATAATTTGCAATGTCAACGTAGTAAACTTAAATGTCACCCTGCATAGATGAGACAGTGTGTTCAGAATTGACCAAAGTGACACCGACATCTCACTAGTCACATTATATCGCGCATAATCTACGAGTATTTAGGAGTACTTTTTCAACCCCCCCCCCCCCCCCCCAATTTCTGGATTGACTCATGGCGCAACGTTACTAACACAAAACAACACCAACATTCACCAACGGAATGTCTGATTTGAATTCTGTTTTCAGCTTCCAATAGCCAAGACCATCCCGGATTTTCCCATTATCATTGCGCATATAATTTAGACCACCTAAGTAAAGGTCTAAGAAGTCTCTCGAACGTCATAAACACACAGTGCAGAATTTCAGAAATCTTCCCAAGCTGTATAACAAATGTGACGTCACCATTCAGTAATGAGCGGCGCTCTTCATTTGTACAGAGAGATTTCCAAATTGTTGCGAAGAAGTTTGTTCGTACCTTGAAGAGGGCTTATTTTTGTGTGTCGTTTTTATAAGTGTCCGAACGGACACTAATGACTAAAATATCAAATGTTGTCCTTATTAGATTGCTTTTGGTCTTTTCACCTGCAGGGTATATTAGGATACCCAAACTACTTGCAGATATGCAAAAATCTGATTTTTGGTAATTTTGCAATTTTCTGATTTAGCAAATCACTGATAGTACCTTTAATAGAGAGCTTAGAAAAAAACTCAAAGGCTGACACAGAGATTTCCAAATATAATCTTTTGTATATTCATTAAAGATAGTCAACTAGAATTAAAGATAGTCACCTTAAATTTCGAATTCCAAATTTTGATATGAATCATATTTTTCGTTTTGATGTGATACACATGTATGTAGTATACAGTACCACAGAATACTGTATATAACAAAACTCAGAATCCGGAATTTCATTCTAAAGTTGTCACGTTTTAAAGGAAGGACATCGATTTGAGCTCAGCTATTTCACACAATAAAAATTATGTGGACAAGCAGTATATGCCAAAAACGCGATTTGTTGGAAAATTGAGGGCGGCATCCTTTGCAATTATCTGTGTCAGTTCCCATAATTTTGTTTGATTCCGATCATGCGTTTTGTGTTTAACATGGGCAAATGTTTGAATCACAAAGAGATCCTAAGCGGGCATATGTAATCCAAATGTACAAATAGCAAAAACATTTCAAAAGCTGTTGATAGTCGGGTACCTTAACAAAATGACGAGGGAAGCCCGGACAAAAGCACCAACTTTTTTGGTATATCCTTTGGTCATAACTATTGAATTTAGAAGGGGAGCCCAAATATCGGAGAATACGAAGGTAGAAAGAGCGTTTTTTTTTTCAAAATGGCCGCCAAAATATGAATAATGCCATGGACTATGAAACTACATTTACCAAAAATATTGTCAGAACAATCTCTGTAATGATTCAATATTTCACACTTCAACCATGTGGTTATCTACTTTTATTTTAATTTCTCAGTACATTTTATAAAACTGATCACACTGAACTTATCTATATACTATTAAACTAGGTCCCTTAGCACTTGATAAACACAACTACCCCTGAACATTCTTTAAAATATTCAGTCCTCAATGCGTACGCACTGCTGTTGCGCTGTATAAGCAGGAAGGTTGGAAACCCA
The DNA here is from genome assembly GCA_023653785.1 of Ophioderma brevispina. NCBI lineage: Eukaryota > Metazoa > Echinodermata > Ophiuroidea > Amphilepidida > Ophiodermatidae > Ophioderma > Ophioderma brevispina. The sequence goes on along the minus strand of JAMKCH010000901.1, from coordinate 48,775 downwards.
GACTATGGCTCCCAACCCATCTTGAGTCTTCATTTCACCAAGTTAGGTGGTCATGGCTAGACCTATTGTATAATTTTCATCACCAATTATTTGTTGTATTTGGTTATATTTGTAATTGCAATAACCATGCATATTGCTAAATTTCGCAACGTCATTCACCTTTGGAAAACTCTTTAAGATCATAAGCATTCTAGTGGCATGGCATTCCCCTGAAACTCCATCGACAAGGCGCTCAAAGGAAGAGTACCATCCCTGTTATCCATGCATGATGGTGGGTCTAAACCCACTTTTTCGTGATCTACAGTCTCGTCCCTCTGAATTACCTCAAAAAGGTAAAGATTTTTATATCATCTCAACCGTTGACCTAAGTATAGTATATGTGCCTAATTTCGATCTGCTCTCGAAGAAATGTGTATTTTGTATTGTCTGTCCATAAACGGACAGATATTACAAGACATTTGCTTATAACATCAAAACGCACCGTCAGAATCAACTGAAATTTTTGAAATAACCTTTTCTCGTGGATATCTAAAAATGAGGTGCTAGGATCACGAAATACACCTTTAAACAAACGTTCAATGATCAGCTTGAAGGCAGTGCATTATTATAGATCAGTGCATGCAATTAACGGTACATTTCGTGATTCTCTCACCTTCTTCTTTGTTTAGGGTTCGCTACATACCCCTGAGAAAAAGCTTACTCTTGAAATTTAAGTTGATTCGTTTGTGCGATATTGGTAATGAGCCAAATGCCACTGTGTTGTAATTCCAAAAATACAAAATGTCAAAATTCATACAGAAGACGATCGAATCTGTACCCCCGAATAGGCGCACATACAATACTAAAGGAGAAGTCATTATTTACGTGTCGGGGTGGGGTTGGGAATCAAAATTTCGCATTCTCCCCTGATTTTATGAAATTTCCCCATTTAAAACTTTATGTAATCCCTCTCTCTTATTGCAAATTTTCATGTTCCCCACTCGCTTGCAAAATTTCTCGTATTCTCCTTCAACTCCTCCATCCTCCAGGCGTAAATAAGGACCCCTCCCTAAAGCGTCCTTATGACGGATTGTCCCACCGGCCATCCAATTTATTGTGTTAGTAATAAATGAACGTCAATGGAAGATTCAGGAAATTGATTGCCAATAAGATGTATTTTCGATAATGCACTCCTAAAAATGCCTCGTCAAATATGATTTTACACTGTTTTCTAGTCAAATTTGACTGGAAAATCTGGTAAAATCGGCCAGATTATAGTCATATTAATGACAAGATTCAGGTCAAAATGACTTATTTTCCAGTCAAAATTTGACTAGAAAACAGCGTAAGATCATATTTTACTCGGCACCTATTCAAAACAACACTGAAATGACTGTTATTACAGTTTATGCATAGCTAGATTCGAGTCGTGGTTAAAAGACATTTGCAATGCTATGTTTTCTTTTCCTTTGTCGAAATGAAACACCTTTGCTGAATATTGAGGAAAAGTAATCGATTCAAATTAACAAACAGTGCATCTTCTAATTGAATTATAACGAATGCACCATACTTAAAGTCCATACGCATGTGCGTTTCGTTGCCGATATACCAATCACCATATGCCGCAATGCAAGGTGCGTTTGATGCAACGCAACTCACCGGGACGCAGATACAGTGAAATATAACCTTAAGCAAGCTTGTACAGTTTTTTTTTTCTACGAGGTAACCGTTCAGATTTAAACTATCAAAGTTTATACAAAAGTATATTTGGTAATAGTTTTTAATCAGGTGCCTTTCAGTTTTCTCTGAGTTTACAGATTTTTACATATGAATAGTTGAATTCTGTAGAGTGACAATAGAACATAAGACATTGATTTACAGTAAACCTGAGTGTTATTTTATTATACAGCACCCTAACAGATACCCAAGATTTAATTTTTGCCTCTTCCATATCAATGCTTATATTTGTGTTACACTTATTTTGGCTGAAAAAATTATATTGGCGCTAATTTTCAAGATAATTAGGTTGACTATAGAGCCACTTTATACACTAACAGTAGTGTCTATGTAAAACAAAGAAATAAATGAACTATGAACCTAATACATTCTACAAATACCTATTATATAATTAAAATCATACAATACATGAAAATAATTATAATTAACAATTTACATGCATTCAGGTGACTGAAACGATGCTACCACATAACCCCCTACACAAATCTAACAGTTTGGGTTCTACCCAGCTACCAGCTACCTTTACGTAAATTGCGCCACCTATTGTCAGGTACTAATGCAATCATGTCATAGATGACACATGTTGAATTATTTTGTATTTAATAAAAAAAAAACAAGTTTAGTGGTTCGAGTCCTTCTGCAGGTTCTCTTCATTCAATCATACACATTAATTTTCCTTATACGTGAGAAAGACGTGTGAGCAGCGTCCTACAAGATTTCCTATAAGATTGCTTAAATAACGGTGAAACGTGAGTTTTACATAATGAAAGTTTTCAGGACTCTAATACGCTAAATGATCGAAAAATTCACATTTTTTCTTAAGTACACGGACAGAAATCTCAGCACAGTGACCTATGTAACACTATGATATAAATTAACGTCTGTTCATAACATTAAAACACAAAATCAGAATCCATGAAATTACGGAATAAATATTTTAAGGATATCTAGTGAACCGTAAACAGAACAGAATGTGCTAGAATCACGAAACGCACCTGTAATGTTTTTTCTCAATTCAGATTCTGGAGAAAATTGGCACATTGGTTTTGTAATTAAATAAGTGTCCGTATAATAAGCTTATTTCCAAATTAGTGGTTGATTCTAATGGCGCATGTTCGTGTTCTTGAGCAAAGGTTTATATAAGTGTATACGCGAAATACAATGTCTTGCAATTGCCGTCCGTAGGAAGAAAAATATAGAATTTGCATGTAAGATTTTCCAGACATACCACATATAAAAATCTTAACCTTTTAAAAAATCGGACGTTCAAACTATCATAAAATGGTCTTTTAAAACAGCAAGGTTTCTCTATTATATAACCTGCACTCTTATGTTCCTTATTTTTTGTAATACCAATGAACATTACGTTTTGTAAAAGGGAATCAATTTTATAACTTTTCATCATTTTGTTCTTTAAAATAACATTATAAATGGCGAATTCCGTTATGTGCGATACAAGGCGTATACCGGTGTAGAAGTGTTTATAGTCCGCCGGACTCATAGTCCACCTCCAACGGCAAAGAATAGGGCACTCGATTAAGTTGACTCTTCGCGTAACATTCCGTTGTCGTGTAGGGAGCCCGAACTATGGCTCCCGGCGGACTATATCTACTTTTACACCGAAAGTGTTAAATTGTTAATTATGAATTTCAAGAAATATAACCTGTAAAGCAGACATTGATATTTTAAAAAATCCTAACAACAATCTTATATTTCATCGAGTTACTTATACATGTATTATATATTTAATACACTTTTAATTTTTCAGTTATATACCGTATCATAATGATTGAATGGTTATCCGGACGTCTGTAAAGCGCGTAATTAACAACCGCGTTACACTAAATGTTAAGAGATATAAAGCAATACCAAAATACACTTATATAGACATGTAGAAGTGTTAACCCCGGGTGTTAACGTGAATTCCTGCCCGAAGACTCAGCTATTTTCATAAAACGTTACAAAACTGTCAAAATACAATTGCATTTAAAAAACAATGCAATAACTAATTTCTGAACACATCGTATTGTACATATTTAAAACAAATTAGTCATTTTGATATGGGAAAATAATCCGGGGAGCCCACCAAGGTACTCTTTAATTTTGGTATCAAAATGATTAAATTTTGATTTAATTTGATCCAAATTGTGTCAAAAATTTATCAAACTATTTTGGTGAGCTCCCCGGCCCCGCTGACTAATCTGCTTTAGTTTTAAGAGTGTTCACATACCAATGCAGAACAAAGTTCGACAAAACACAAAACCGTGACACATTTTGACACATTGGTATTATTGGTGTCACACTATTATGGTACCTTTCACTAACATCAATCATTCTTTCGAATTATTTGTTCATATAACACCTGACAACAAACATTTACATAACACAGTGCTGCTACTTTACATTTGTAACAAAGACTTCAGGCCTAGTACCGTTTTCTTGGATTACATGTACTGTGTGTGCAACGTTGTACATCGGTTAATTTATGTATAGGCGGATGTTTGTGTCTGTGTGTGTGCGGTGTGTGTATGTGTGGTTCTCGGTTTTGTGTGTGTGTGCGAGTTTGTAGGTATATTGGGTCCCCCGCGTATTGGGTATGGGAGTGTAAGAGAAGTGCGAGTTGTTACTATGTATGTCTATAGACCACTGGGGTCCGTTCCCGAAACGGAGTGGACCAACTTGTCCCAAGCACTGTTATAACTGGAATGACAAGGGCCGTTAAGTAGGACTACGCTTGAGTTAGTACGCACGAGTTAGTATACAATTAGGGTTACGCCACGAGTTGGGGAACGGGCCCCACGTCTTCTCTAATGTCACTGGGCTCGAGGAACAAAGTCGATTTCCCTGAGTGCCTTGCGCGCTAATCCAAGCCCCTTGAATGTCCATTCAGTTTATACGGCTGTGTTACTTCAAGCATGTCAAGAGACCAGGTCTAATTGGTGTTTATAACCATTGCGTTGACTGACATCATAGTCATATAGATGATGTGACATTAACATTGGGAAACGAAAAACCACTGCTCGACACGCGTGCTCGTGCTTTTAAAACTCGCTTAACTTGTCAGTATGTGCTAACTTGTGTTTGTAAACATTCACATCCTAGGATCGCGTATTATTTCTCTCATGACGTTAGCATTTTACGGTCCCCGCACCATTCAATCAATTTCCTGTCGCGGCTCTTGTTAAAGACCACAATACCCCAGATCAAAGTCATTACAAGAAATTAAGCAGAAAGGCTATCATCTGTCTTATCCAAACACGTCGTTGGCGTTTTTGCAGACATAATTTGCAAACATATTGCTGTTCATATCATTTGCCTGCATATTTTCAGATTGTTTCCAGCCGTCACTTGCAGATGAATTTGAAACAGAAGCCCGAATAATTGGATCCACTTGTGTCGGATATCATTTTAAAATAGAAGAACTGCAATCTGGCTTCTTTTAGCTGGTCTTTTCCCTTTGTTGTTTCACGTGAACTTGTTACCTTTCACCTTTCGCCAAAAGTCAAGAGGCGCAAATTCGGTCTGTATGCACAAAGTAGAGGTAAATGGTTTCAAATGTTTGTATCTCGGGTTTTGAGCGCACATTGCACCAGGTCTAATTAATTGACTGGGCATACAATGAGCAAGCACCGACGGAAATGTTTACGTCATCATAGCGCAATATCACCTCGATTACTCCATCCCGTTTCTGTCTCTGATACCACCTTTCCTTAGCGCCACCAGACGTGTCAAAGGTCATCTGTTCATTTTGCCACTGCGTCCCTTTGTTGCCTTTGATAACTAGAAGCTCTTGAAAGACATAATTGCCATATTGAAGGACCTTTAGTTTACCTATTCCTGTCCCATACATGTGATACCAAACCTAAGACATCTCTGCTCTCCGGCTGTGCCGTCCAATAGTGGACTCCACAGTTCTGCTTTGTCTTACGAGATCTTGTGAGACGCATGCTTCAATAAACATGTAGAATCCTGTATTGTAGAAATAATAAAATCATTAAAAAACATAATTACTGTTTCTTTTACTTCTAGAATATTCACGCAATTGTAGTGGTTCGCTACCCACTATCGCCGGAATTGAGTAAAATATTGCATTTAACATTCATCTATTATTATGTCAACAACAATTTATATTATTGGTCCAAATGGTTTGCTTTAAATCATATAGCATCGGTAACAATTGATTACAATCATCAAATTCGTACTATAAAACAATCACAGAGTCAAATCAAATCATAGTATTCGAAAAAAGGACAAAAGAAAGAAAATGATCAACCCCATTATATTACAAAGATGGAGTATTAATCCTCTCTAGAATCCCCTGTTTGACTAGTATTGCAACTTTCATTGTTGTGTTAAGTATACCATTTTTATGTATCTCACGGTTGGTTAAGGCTACACAATTTTTCATTGGAAGTGCAAAACTCTAAAGTTAATACCAAACTAGGCAAAAATAATTCTAAAATTTAATAGTTCCCCTTACATTTTTTGAAAGTTAACAAGTTGATTTAAATCAGGCGGGGGATTTTGAACAAAACATTTAATACGTGATTTATATTAATTGATTTGAAGCGCGCCAAATTCTTGTTACATGCGCTCAAACCACGGAAACTCCTTAAAGGTTCCAGGAAATGAGGTGATAAAACTACTCCAATCTTTGTGGGACATTCGCATTCCAATACACACAGGCAGCAAAAGAATACATCCTACCACGTGAAATCAATTTGCGGTCTGGACCCCTATTGCGCACGTCATCAGGCAAGTGCTCACGACACTAGTATACTATTGTGTTTTTTTTTTGTGAGTTTTGTCCCCCCCCCACCCCAAACACAAAAAAAAACCCCCCCCCCCCCCCCAACCCACCCCCCCCCCCCCCCCCCCCCCAACCCCCCCCCCCCCCCCCTTCCATTTTTTTATTTCCCCCCACCCCCCCCCCCCCCCCCTTAATTTTTTTACCCCCCCCCACCCCCCCCCCCCCCCACACCCCCCCCCCCCCCCCCCACCCCCACCCCCCCCCCCCCCAACCCCCCCCCACCCCCCCCCCCCCCCCCCACCCCCCCCCCCCCACCCCCCCATCACCTGTCGGAATTTTTCTATTACTCTCTATAAATCAATTGCACCACAAATGATGTCATTCCCAACCCAAATATAATGGCTTTCTCTCCCTCCCTTGTAGACTTGACACAAATTCCATCAATTCTATTTGCATTTCCTGGGATCTTTAAGGGAAAAACAAAAATGGAAACTAAAGCGTGATCGGACACTTAACTTTCTTCTTAATCCTGTGCCATTTGGTCGCGTGTCTGATGAGCTAGGTCCAGATTGCCCGTCCAATCAAAATCGTCGTCTAACTCGGACTGCTTCCAATTGCACAAATGTCGTACATCACAAAAAACTACATGTTGGTAAAGCTTTCGGCAATTTCTCTGTAAACAACAATACAATAACATCACATCGAGTGCCAGATATCTATAACTCTCAACTTTTAGGTTTTCAGTGGGCGGAGGCTAGAAATCACGATATTTCTCCTTTAACTCTTGCACCTTGGCATTTTTTAGACAGCGAGTGCACATGAAAATAAATGAAACTGAAACCTGGCATATGTAATACTTCGCAAGACACCCCAGACCACATACAATCATCTATTCCGCTATCGCCATCTCTTATAGTTCCGCTTTCTTCTTCAAATTGCAATGTATTCCCACTGGCGCCTCCGGTAGTATTGTGCTACTTCCACTTTGTTTCATTCCTTACCACGATCTTGGCTTTTCTCCCACAATAAGTTTCTATTACTTCCGGAGCCACCATCTGAACGTGAACACTCGAAAAAACCCGAACTTTCATAATTCATGTAAAAGTAAAACCCGAAGTCATCTTGCTCATCGGCATGTGGCGTCTAATTTTGGGCTTCGGAATATAGCACGTAGACCCTTGTCTGGGATATCCGTCCCATTACTTCTGCCTTATCAATGAAGTATCTATGGAAAAAATTGATTAGAATGTGCAATATGGTAATGCGGATTTTACTATACCTAACCTATTTTCTGTTTTCGTTGTTGTCCGTCTCGTATACTCCTAATCTTAGGTGGATATCATGCTCGTATACAAATAACACTGTTTTTTTTTGGGTGTTATCCCCAGTAAAGATCCTGTTAGGGTACATTTTGGGATGATCGACTGATAGCCGTCCTTGGACTTGTATAGTTCACTCTCACTCTGGTTTTCTTAACTCGATCGAAGGCTCTCTCTCTCTCTTCCCTCTCTCTCTCTCCCTCCCCTCTCCTCTCTCAGTCACTTTTTTACTTTTTCCTTTTTCAACATATTGAACATAGTTGGGTCTTAATAATTTTTTGTATGTATTCGTTGAAGAAACGCGCTTACACGTGCACATAGAGATACATACACGAAAAAACACTCGAAAACCCTTGAAGGCCTATTAATTGGATTTTTTTGCCAGCGGAACATGTTTTTCACAGCCTTCAATCTGTAAGGTAAGACCTGCCTCCTGTAATGAAACCTGGTGCATATCATATTTCTGACAAAACACCATGTTTTTTAATTAGTAGTGTTCTGCCTGGTTCAAACCCTTGATGGAAACACTTGTTGCCCGGTCGTGGTGTGGTAGGGGGGGGGGGGGGGGGGGGGGGGGGGGGGGGGGGGGGTGGGGGTGGGGGGGGGGGGGGGGGGGGGGGGGGGGGGGGGGGGGGGGGGGGGGGGGGGTGAATTCATTATTCTTCTATAGTTCCCTAAATGTTTTATGAAAGGCAAGTTTATAAATGGGAATATGACAATTAACGCATACTTTTTCATTTTTGATAATTATCACATGACAACTAATCCCAGCTAAAAGCTGCTCAAAACACACAACCCAAAAAATACGGGGACTCGACTGACTCCAAGTCAAAAACAGCACTTCTTTTTTTAAAACAAAATAAAAAACTTTTACAAAAACAATTTTCAATCACAAAATATATATTTATTAAATCATAACTTACTAGAGGCCCTGACATGCTCCTATCGATGGTTGACGGAAGACCGTACTCCGGTTGCGGGGCGCAAATTCTAATGGCGTGTTGTATCTGTATTTTCCAGTTGATCATCTCCTGATATCCTGTGGTCCACCCGCAAAGTGAACTTGTCTCAAAACTGTCAGTTAGCTTTGGGATACCTGTGCAAGAGAAATATACCTTCTGCAGGAGATTAAACTTAATAGTGGGTATATCGTCCCCGTAAATTTACACCCCATTTCACATAATGCCCTTTTAAACAATGATAATTTTAATTATACATTAGTAAAATTCATCTCGTTAATCATTGCCAATTTACACTGCTTATAGATAGTTTAGTGGCATATTTTTTTTGGAACATGGTTTGAAACTTTCCACCATGTCCACCTACACGAAGGGTACTGTCTAATTTTTTTAGATTAAAAAATAACTAATTGGATTGCCTATCATAGACCATCCCCCCCCCGCCACCACCCCCCCACGATTAATCAAATTTAAATCAATACATTGAATATTAATCTAATAGATTAAAAATTGTAATGAAAATTCTGATTTTTGGCACATCTGTATACCGATACCGAATGCCACTCCGTGTTAGCAACCATGAAATGGGATTAACTATCAATCTTAGACCTATTGTTATATCTAACATAAAAGGCAATAGTTCAGGGGAGTTTTGCCGTACACCTGACCCATCTGACACATTTTTTCTGACACACTTATGAATCGGAAATCCGAATGAACAGTTCCTTGAATTATTGCCTTTTAATATAGATACAACTATGTCTATCATTTGAGATTGAATATAATCTCATTCCATGGGTGGCTTTTAAAAGTTTTATATCCTACAAAAGTAAAATTTTGTCTTGAACATGGTCAAAAAAATTTATGTCAAAAAACCACTTCTATACGACCCCAGAACACCATACTAAAGTCCCTGTCGGGGAACATTGTCAACTATGGGTACAATTAGTACAGGGTAAATGTGAAATCAGGTCAATTGTGTGTTAAATATACCTCAATGTAATTTGCTTTTTTATAGGATTAAAAAAGGTATAGTTTGCCTAGGTTTCTGACTGATAGTTATTTACAGGAGTATAACCCTGTTAAGGTTCAATGTCAGCCTGGGGGAAAATTCTCAGGCCTCAGAGTTTGTTGAAGGCCGGCAAATGATCCCTCTGGTCATACTGAAACATAAATGATTTAACTCTTTTTGGTGACGACTCTGTGTGCAACATTCTGGCAAGTCTTGGTGCGCCCCGTAGACCATGGCAGGCCTTGTTACATCTTTCCCCCTGGTTATGCAACTAAATGCCCCACACCGTAAATAGTACAGTTTTGGATCCTAAGAAAAAGACAACAATTTAACACTAGTTTTCACAATTCTAGCATTTGGTAATTTTTACACAGGATGACCTTGAACCTGTACCTGCATTTGGTATTTGTAAAAAAAAAACTCTCTGTTAACGGTCAGAACCTAGACAACCTATACATTTTTAAGCCTATCAGACAAATACATTTGCTGTACATTTAAACACAATTTGACCTGATTTCACATTTACCTCTGTACTAATTTTACCCCCTTATTTTACACATAAGTTCACTACAGGGATTTTTTGAGGACTTTCTGTATGGTGTTCTGGGGGCTTATTGACATGTGTTGTCATGAAATAAATCTGTTTGCAATAGTTCTCGTAGAAAATGTCTAGTTCGCCTGGAGTGTAAAAGCTTTTGGAGAATTAATACCAAGTGGCCAAAGCAAAACTTACTCTTACTACAATCATTTCAACTTATAAGATATTCATTGGATGTTTATATTGTGGGAACTTGCTCAGGCGTTTTATTATCGTCTAGATATATCTGAAAGCATTGGAGGCATTAAGGTGCAACGAGAGATTTTGAGGCACCCAATTTGTGCATAATAGTATTTCATATAGATTAGACCTAAATAGATTCTTATTATGTATTTTGCTACAAAATGTCTAAAACAGAGAAAATGGTAGTTTTATTTGCTTATATTTCAATATACAACCATAGGCTGCATTTCGTATTTGTTCTATTACGCAAATTAGAAATTTTCACAATTTTTAATACCAAAGAAACTTTCTCAGCTTAATCCTTTCGGATGGTGATAGTTTGATGAAAGCTTTACATCAGGGCCCAAATACAGAATTTTCACATTTTTAGGGACAACCTGTTTCTTTGAAATCCTCGTTGCACCTTTAACTCACATACTCTCTAATGTAAACGAGTAAAAAAATGTCACTCCCCAAAAGAATGCAACTCTTGTAAACCGCTCGAAACTTAGTTGGTTGTACTCAAAAGTGCGAATTTTCACTCAAAACAGAGTGAACATCACTCCAAAAAGTGTGGAATTCCACTCGTTTCGTGTTGTCCTTCGTTGAACTCACAAGCGAGTGGAAATCCACTCTTTTTGGAGTGATTTTACTCTTTTTGAGTGGAAATTCACTCTTTTTAAGTACAACCACGTCATTTTGGAGTATTTACAAGATTTTCACTCTTTTGGGGATGAATTTTCACTGTTTTACATTGAGAGAGTACACTTGCTTTTGTATTTGTAATCCACCTGGCACTTGGTGTCGAGTAATACCTTGCGGTATATAGAATATCAACACCCACATAATTTCAATAGCCAAATTAGCGTGCCCTACGCTCAATGTATAAAGTCAATATCTTGAGCTGATAGGAAGTCAACTAGATCAAGATGAAAATAATACCGAGTTTGACAAACATAAAGACGTAACTCAGCACTGAAAGAAATATAAAACATGTCTTAATTCGCTGGTTCATAATTAAAAATTGTTCTTGTTTACTAAGGTTTTATATCATGTATGCTACAGTACCATATATGAGCTTTATGAGATGTTCATGTGTGAGTAATGAAGAGATTTGCTTAGTAAAAATCTTAAATATCCATTTCTCAAAAGCAGTATACAGCAGAATTAAAGAAATTCTTTATATTTCTTCTTGCTGATTACTTCCTTCTGTTTGTCAACACTCTATACCATCCTACTCCTGCAAGTGTCACATAAAATTGACTTCACATTACTTTTTATAAGTGGAAGGGATTTCAGAAAGGAGTTTACTTACATGTAGAATATTTTTTCTTGCCATACTGTCCCTTTAACGAATCGAGTAATCTAGTTTAAACAGAGCCAATACCTCATTTCTCGACACCTGTTATTTTGCACGTGATGGACGTGACTTCTTACGTACATGATTGCTCTTGCACCCGTACGTCATTATAGCGATTTCCATGGGGATTAGGCCATACCTTTCGACCTCCATGACAATTTGACTGGTTGCTCCTACACCACGAAATGTAACACTTGCTACCCGCCATTTCCTTCCCTGGTGACAATAACGACTCCATATCATTTTCTCGCTCCATCTCCATCTTTGAGGTAGTGCGTAGAAACTTCATATCTTCCCCGTCCATCAAATATTTAAAGGTAATACCCTTGCTGCTACGCCCTTCTAGGAGGTGCGCCAAATGAGGACTTATCCAGTTGTTTTGTCACCGTCTTCTAAAGCGTGAGTGTTATCCACGAATAAGTCCCACTACAGGAATAAAAAAGTGTCCTGATAATTAAATAAATCATCTCTTCGTAATAATTTTTTGCATTTGTTTTGATAATCGTGTCGTTTAGCAAAACGTGGCCACCATGTATACACCATCCACATTGGACACCAATCCAGTTTTAACGCATTTCTAACACCCTCACTGACAGCCAGCATATTAAAGGCTGATTCAGAGATTTTAGAATCTATCTTTTTGTGTGTAGTCATTTAAAATAGCATCTGATATCCACCAAAGTTAGAGATGAACGGATTTCCCGTTTTCGTGTAGTAAACATTTATGTAATTATAACATGCCATAGGATACCGTGTATTACAAAATTTCCGGATCAGAATTTTTTAACAAAGTCGTGAGTTTCTATATGAAGTAATTCGCGTTGAGCTTACTATTTCACACAGTGATTGGTATTGGACAAGCATTATGAATATGCAAAAAAAAACGATTTGTTTGAAAATTAAGTGCCCCTCCATCGGAATCTCTGAGTCAGCCTTTAACAATGGCCATAGATAAAACTACGGCGTCCGGAAAGTGTGTACGGTCTTCAAGCCTGGCGAAGATTTATCTAAATTGGACTGCGCGAAGAGTTAAAGGGCCATAGAGATTTCAGTCGTCCATATTTTCTGTGATTGTAGTGATTTCATTTAGATAGACATGCAATAGATGCCCTACCTTTTTATTTGGCTACAGAATAACTTAAAACGAAACAAAAGGTGATTGGTATATGCTTATATTTCAATAGAAAACATATGCTGAATTTCCGTATTTGCTCCCTACAAATTAAAATTTCACCATGTGGTAACAAAGAAACAGGTCTCAGCTTAATCCTTTCAGATGGAGATATTTTAGATAGAAGCTTTACAACCAGTGCATAAATCAGAATTTTCATATTTTTAGGGGCACCTGTTTATTTGAAATCTCTCGTTGCACCTTTAACGTTGTTATCAGTCCGTCATAGAGCTGTGGCCAATGAAACTAAATCTCAATATCTCCGGAAAACGGAAGGAGTTCTATGGAAGTTTTGGCATCAGAGGGCCGTTACTATGTTGGGTTTTAAAGGGATAGCAGCGAATAATGCGAGAGATCGAAAAAATGTAGAATTCATTTTTTTTAAACTTATATCATCAGGGATAAGTGTGATACAATTTCATATAACTGCTTTAATGTAGAACCAACCCACCAATAGTTAAAGAACTGGAATATTTGAGCAATTTGTCATACCGTCCCCGCCAATCGACATACAACGATGGCGTCTCAATCTACACTAAACAGCTGATTGTGTTTACACCAGTACAGAATAAACAATATCAATATGTTGTGGTTTTTGATCAACTGTATTGATCATGATGCACCACATCACGCTGAAAATCCGTGATATCACCGGGAAAGGCTTTTTCGATCTCAAGTCGGAATTATATACGCACGTATAGAAATTACAGTACTCGGATAAAAAGTGCTGCATTGTCTTTACTACACGGATTTCAAGCAACCACTTGCAGGTTATTTATCATATCCATGCTAGTAACAAACAATATAAAAATATGAATTTTGATGATTTTTTCGATGTTTCGGATTAGCAAATCGCTGCTAATCCCTTTCAATATGTATCGTCATTGGGTTCTGAACCTATAGAACCTAGCGAGAAAATTTTGTCGGGTACCCTTTTTCGGGACTCGCAGACACGGCAAAGTTAACACGCAACTCTACGGGCGCAATCCATTTTCTCCACAATGCCTTTCGGTATTATTCCAGTCTCGAATTTTTCAAAAACCCTACCAACTTCTTATTTTTTCAATTTTATAACGGAATTACTCCTTACCGAACGCCGTAAGATAACACCTACATGATTTTTGATGGTACATATTCATAGGGGGGGGGGGGGGGGGGGGGGGGGGGGGGGGGCGTGTACGACGACAAAAGTATTATAATTTACAAAAGGGTAAGCATCAAATGATTAACAACACATCTGACTTCTGACTTGAATATCTGACATCTGACTTAGATATCTGACATTTGACATCTGACCTTAGTATTGAATTTCCTATAATGCCCCACCCTATGATTTTTTCTTTTACTTTATGTGACTAATATTACTAAAGGATACTAGCATATTTACATCATTATGACATTCATTATCCATGTACATCGGCTGTGTATCGTAGCTTTGGTGCTCAACTACATTTTTATCTACACGTTCAGCGTGATCTAGGTGCATATTGATTGCTTACTCTACTTTGCTGTCCCCCAAAGACGCCGGTATTTAAAGGTGCATTCGTGATCCTAGCACATTGATATTTGTTTGAGATTCATGTGTCCTTAGAAAGGTTATTTACAAAATTCAGTTGATTGTTGTGTTTGTGATGTTATGTAGTCTAATTAGTTTGTAGCGCGGCTGCCCATAGGCCCGTTTACGGCAGAAATAAAAAAATTACAAATTTCTTCTAAGGTAATCGAATTTTGCATGCACGATTAGGCACACATACTATACCTTGGCCAACAGTTCATAAGGTATAAAATCTCAATTTCTTGAGGTAATCGGGGGGACGAGGCTGTGGTCACGAAATGCCCCTTTAACTATTTTTATTGTTTCAGTGTAATGTCCCTCAGATACTATGCTCGCCTCTAAGCAAACTTCGTCCCCCATTAAAGACTAAATTTTTTTGTCTTCTCTTAGTGATTTTATATTAAAGTTGCATTTCGTGATTCTAGCACCTAACGTGTTGTTTATGGTTTAGCGAGCTATCCCTGAGAAAAGGTTATTTCCAAAATTTCAGTTGATTCTGACCGTTGCGTTTTGATGTTTTAAACTAACGGTTCAGATGGAATTTTTTTTTTAAATATATTTTTTTTAGGCATGCTGGGGGTGGGGAGCGAGCTGTTTATCACGAATGCCCATTATTATTTTTTATATTACTAAAAACCAACTAAGAGAAGACAAAATGCAAATATTTATTCTTATCGCGCCGACCATCTCTCCCGAATGCTCAGGGCGCCAATGTGGCCGCCGAACGCCTAAGGCTGCTACAATACAAAGAGTAATCCAGAACAACTCGGAAAAAGTTCCCGATTTTAGAAGCATGGGGAATCGAAGTTCTGGGAGAACAAAAACCTGCAGACAGTTATTGACCGGCAACCAAATTCACAAACGACATGGAATCGAACTCAGACCTCATTGGTGAAGGCGAGCGATTACCTGTTTGACCACATCCGCCCTTGATATTCAGGTTGTGGTAAGTTATGATTGAATAATGAATATTCTTGGTGCAATTTTGTGTTTCGTTTTGGTTCACACAAAACCGCCGTATTTTCAAATCTATCTGTATCCCTAAGCAATTAGCCTTTTGAGTATTCGACATATCTACAACTTTAAAAAAGAAAAGAAAGACCGACTAATGGACAGCCAGCCAGACATACTATAACAATTCTTGTATCCTAAAGTAGAATTTTTTCTAAGTAAAATTAATTCAAGATGGCTTATCACCAAACAAGTAACTAAATTAAAAGGCGTTGTTTTGGCCTCAAACCGAACTCTAGTACACTGTTTAAACCACCCAAGTCCTGAGAAAAACACCTTAATTGCAGCCATCTTGAAAATAAATACTCTTCCATGTAGATATAAATTTTAATTACAAAAAACAATTTTCGAAAATAAGTTATAACCTCATGACTTATAAAATCGCCATGGGAATGCCCTATGATTGTAAGTTTAGCCATTGTTCAATACTTTACCTGAAAAGGCCTTAACCTCCAAATTTAATAGATATGAACTGATAGCCTTTCCCCCACTCATCATTCGTCTAAAATACGCAACAAACATTTAGAAACATTTACCATATTTCTGGCCATGAAAGAGCAGGTGTAACTTACTGCTTAGTATACTGGTGTCTACACGTTCCCAGCGTGTTTGACTGTAAACTCTCCACAACGCCCACTCAAATAAATTTGTTTACATCTTGATGTCCACTTGGATGCTGTATCAAAACTGCATTCGTAACGTTTTAGGTAATTCTGGTTGATGTTGCGCTCTCATCTGCAATCACAAATGATCATCATCGGCTGAATAGTCATATCCGTGGCTATTTTATTCGTCAGTTTAAGGGTGAATAAGCTTTGGGTTTGGATACACTACGTTTGGGTTTGGTTAGATTTTATGGCTGGGTAGTGTTTGCAGCCACAATGGGAAATGCTATTCGCCCGAATGGCGTGTGAATATCCTCGGCCTTACACGAACTGATCCATAAAGGTATGCAAAAATAATTTGAACTACTTAGCAACTTTTCCAAGAATAGCCAATGCAGTGCACATTTCTACTTTCATGTATATTTGTTGCAACTACATGAAAAAATCTCTAGAATTATATACGAAGAAAAGTAAGAAGTTAAAAGTGAAATGTTCGTGAGGTGAAAGGCACAAGCTGTCATACTAGATTTCGAATCACCCTTTTATAGCCTTTTATCGCCCAATAAGGTTATGATATAAATCCGATTAAAGGTCTCATACGGTTTAGCCGAAGGTCATTTAATATGTTCTCTGTAATTTAGAACGTAATACCCTAACGTAGCATCTTTTTCAATTTGCATCTTCATCCCTCTTGATTGATTGATATCGACTATTTAAGGCGATGTTTTTAATGTCAAGGCGATATCACTCTGCTGGTCATACCGGCGACACCTTCGAACACTACAGTGTACCAAGTTGGAGCAGAACCCGCGGAATGGAAGCTAACATTAGCATGCAGCCATTCCTTTCTTGTTCACCCTGATTCACATTTCCTTCTTTACTCCGGTGTTATCTTCTACAAACTTGAGACGGTCCACCCGGATCCCACATAAGTACCAAAGAAAACCAATGGCGTACTTTTGTTGATGCTTTAAAAGGAGGACTGTTAAGACTAGCAACATCGCCTGCCGTGTGTGGTGGTCAGTTGCATGTAAGAAGTAGAAATCTGATTTTAAATTCAATAAAAACAACGAAAAATGTATTATTTCGTATAACCGCTTTCAAGTAATACTTTCGTGCTATATTACTAATTGTAATTCACATTGATGAACATTTAAAAATATAAGAAGGTTGCTTTTGTACTTTGTAATCTGTACCTCCTCAGTTATGATACTGCATCATTCTCATCTTTACCGAAATTACCTAAAGATCCCTTTGCCATCGTGAAATCGAGAACCTAGTAACTGAAACTGTTAAAAGAAATCGAAAATAGGCACTTCATGAAGTATTGATTTCTTCTTGTTTAACTTCACTCAAAAAGTTCCTTATATCCTCGCCTTTTAATTACCCTCGCTTTGTTTTAGGAGGAACTGGTCAAAAAATTGGTAATATGTTGCACAGAACTGTGTAAAAATACACCACTTGTGTACTTGACACGATACTTGGTAAACTGTTACCAATCTGCCATTATCTGTCGAGCAAGTACCGGAATATTGTGTACTTTGATACAAATAATTGGTTAAAATCTTACTAATTTGACCATGTTTTCCTCCTTACACAACGCGTGGTAATTATTTTGTAATACTGTCTTCTGGCATTATTTTCTATTAGTGAGTGTTAAGTAAGGTTAAACTTATGTTTTATTTGGACTCTTTTATTGAAGTTGGCAGGCAAATAGAGTTATATATTCTCTAATGTAAATGAGTGAAAAATTTCACTTCCCAAAAGAGTGAAACTCTTGTAATAAAACACTCCAAAATGAAGTGGTTTGTACTTAAAAAGAGTGAATTCCCACTCAAAAAGAGTAAATCACTCAAAAAGAGTGGATTTCCACTTGTTTGAAGAGTTAAACGAAAGACAACAATTTTGAGGAGTGAAATGAAGGACAACACGAAAACGAGTGGAAATCCCTGATGTTCACTCTTTTTGTAGTGAAAATTTGCTTTTTTAAGTACAACCCACTCTTTTTGGAGTGGTTTTACAAGAGTTTTCACTCTTTTGTGAGTGAATTTTTTTCACTCGTTTACATTTAGAAGTATAACTGTCTACATAGTATATAAAGATAGTAATTAACTGGTCTGGTCTTACTTCCGCTGTGTGCGTGATTTGGGTCCTGTAATGAGTAGGCGTAACTCTTTCATGCCACGGGTCCAATCGAAATCATCAGTCAGTCGTCTTGACTCCAACCACAGACGGATGAAACATGTAAATCGCATGATCTGTTTGTTTACCCAACAATGTCTGTCATAAAGAAACATTATCCCTGTCTTTCACATTTAATCGTTTTTTCATTTCGGCATGTAACAAAACATTAGTAATACTCGAACAAGTGAAATGTTCCCCCCCCACCCCCCCCCCCCCTCATATTAATCTAAAAAACTAATTACTTCGATGACATGTTGTTCCATTTGAGAGTGCAATTGAACTATATCAACCATTTTCTTTGGTATGAGGTATTAAAACATATAGAGGAGAATTACCAATTTTCTGCATTGTTCTTTTAAATTGAGATCGTTAGTCTACGAGCGAAACATGTTATAAAATTTTAAAGAACAGTCTCTTGGAATTCTTAATAATGAGCTAATACATTCTCAAAGAGTCACGAGGACATTGGAAGAAATATGAGCCCCAATGTTTTTTTTTAAATCCGGGTTTGTAATATTTAGAATGTTATACCAATTTATTTAAATCTCGCCTGTAGTGAATAAGTCGAAAACGAACAGGATGTAAAAAAAGGGAGGTAGTATTTTTCTGTCGTGCACGCAGGAAATCCAAGCACGCTTCTCTATAGAGCCGATTAGGACGCAGGCAAGTTCAAAACGTAGTTTTTGGTTTTCTTTTCTGCGTCTTTGTAAATAAGCATTCGAAACGTTCTCGGTATGTTCACAAACAAGTGCAAAAAGGACATTTAATATTTGAAAAATCTACTCCATGTTCCCGTAAAATTTACTAGGCAATCTTCTTTCTGTTTCGTACGAAATAAATACACCATGTCAAACTTTTTAGAGCATGCGTTTATTCGACATGTCGAAGAGGTAATTGGGACTTAGTTGACTTTTTTATTGCTCCCATTCTTTACATTTTGAAAAGAGTTGTAAGCGTTGTATAGCCTAATATTCGAAGTTAGATCAACAATTGCACAATATTCGTTAGGTTACGATGCGTGACGTGATTGTTGGACTTTGAATAGGGTCAGAGCTCCTAATGTCGATGTTTTATCGTGTTTAGATCAGTTGCTGAAACATAAAACTGGAATAAATGGCATATTATGCTTTGGGCTTTTGAATTATCAGTACATGACAGGAAAACGATGCCAATAGTAGCAATTTATTTGTGTAGTTGTTCTTCTTGAAGGAGTCAAATTCCCGTCAAATTTTATTATTGGAGGTCAGACCTGCAGGAGCAACAAAAAATATCCACAGGTCCGATTAAACCGCAACTGATTTTTATTTTTTTATTTGTCGCGAGCGTTATAAGTAAATGTTCGGTTCAACACTTTGTACCCGCAAACGCTTATTTGCGAGTTATTTTCAATATTACATTGAAAAGAAGCAAGACCATGTCACAGTCTCAAAAAATGACACCTCTGGTCTGACGATTGACGTCTGTTATTCGATCCTCATAGGGGTGGGGCAACCTAAATGCTTCAGATCAAACTCAAATATGACAAAATAACACACTTTCAACACAGCCTTTCACACCCCGGATTGAATCAGGCTCACCGCAAATAGCACAATTCCCTTAAGTTCCCAGTAGTTTTAACTCGAATAATGAAAAAAAAATAAACACTTTCAAACAGCCTTTCATCACCCCGGATTGAACTCGGCTCACACGCAAATAGCATCAATTCCCTTAAGTTCCCAGTAGTTTTAACTCGAATAATGAACACAACTCCAATGGTCTACTTTATATCTTGTACCCCACGCTACGAGCGCGAAGTGCAAATATCGAACAAATCCAAAGCGTCGTAATGTTAATGGCCTCCTGTAAGTCAATAGCTTTTTAAATTTGTACCATCAGGAAAGTGGCAAAAATATCCTTTTGAAGTGTCCATTTCACTTTTGATCAAATAATGTTTGATTGACCAAAGCTCTGATTCAAAGGTTGGAGCACTTGTTGTAATTTCCCCCTTGTAAACAGGGAATCCCTGTCTCATGCAGTTGGGAAATTGGAAACGTATTGTGGTAATATAATATGACGACAAAGCAATTCTGTTACTGTTTGAAGAGATTAACAATAAATTCAGGTGCAAATGACTTGGATTTAACAGGTCAGGTAAAACCGCTCTGATATAGTCAAATCACTGAAAGTATTACTATTGGGCACGAATATTAGCTCCGAAATGACGTTTTAATTATGCACCAACAATTAATCATTGCATTTAGCTTCATATGGGTTTTGAGAATCAGGTTAGAAATTTTTAATGTTTTACATCACACCACTACTACTTTTTTAAAGTACAACCAATTAACACTACTTGACCGACCATGAAACCCAGTGGGCAATCGACTCTGGAACGTCCGAAAAGCCGGGTTTAGAGTTTAGAAATTTAACACACTATTTAATGTCGAAATGCAAACGATTTGACGTCGTTCTTAAAACGTCGGATTCGATTTGCATTTCGACGTAAATTTATAACAACCTTCGTACCTGTTTTTCGACGTGTCAACGTCGTTTCGACGTCGTTCTAAACGACTATTGACCACCGCTTGTAAAAATATAATAAAAGATACCAAACATTAACAATACGAAAAGAAAAAGATGAATGACGGGATATCCAGCATCACTATTTCTGAAAGTATATAGTTCCACCCTTATAAATGCAATGTAAAAGAATTAATCTAATACTTTACAAACGCAAAGAGGTCAAACAAATGTCATCTGAAATTTGAACATTGAACATGAACAAAAAACCCAATGTTAAGCTGTAAATGTGATTACAAAGCACGAAAACTATACTGTAGACATGCGTATAAGAACTGACCCAGCCAATGAACTTTACGTTAGACCAATACATGTCCAGGGTGTGAAGGAATTAGTTTGGTCTTAACTAAACACCTATATGCTACCATTTGTTGACAAGAGTACTTCTCTTGAAAACGGTGTCCACGCCTCCATTGAACAAGATCGAGCGGGTCACGGACTGTGGAGTATTGCGTTTCTATTTATTTTCATAGCCAAAGTGGGAATTATTGGAGAATTGCTTTAATAATGCGCAACACTGCTCGAAGCTATCGATAATAATTGTACAGCCAAAGTCACTAGATAGAATCATATTTAAAAAGACAATGTAGTATGGGTTAATGTTATATTTTGTTTTAGGTGGAAATTGACCCTGATTGACATCATTGAAATATACATTAAAAGTATGTTGAAAAACTTCATTTCTGATCTATAATCGCTTGGACAGGTCCAACATCAAGGCAATATTTGAAAACATTTGAAGTATATGCCATGATAACATGATTAATCTTTTTCGGCTACATGCCATTGGGAATGATACGCTCTCGGCACTTGCAATGACATCTTTTATATCATTTTACTCCATGCAACAGGACTTCGGGTGAGTGACCTTGTACGCAAACGAAAATGTCTTACGAACATTTCTGGTAAGAGGATATGGAGGAGAAAATTGTCTCTGTTTAAGGTATAATTATGACTGACATACTAACAAGAAAAAGCAGTTGGGTGTCCAGAAAATCAACTTTGAGAATTTCCATAGCTTCGCCGTACGCGTGCATCGTATGGCTATGTTTAAAAACATTACGAACGAGTAGGCCTAAACTTCCCGCCTGTCATTGCAAAGCTACGTCAAATTTTCACTAAAGATTAAATCTTTATCGGTGTCTAATATTATAAATATTACATAAATTCGTTCGTTTATGTGAGATTACGAAACAAAAAAGAACAACTTACCCTCTGCTTTATCCACTGAAAGTTACCTATTAATCCACATAAAATGAGAATAATACTGTATAAATCCATGATTTTTATACTTTATCAATCAGATCATATTTTGAAGGTAATGATATTTTTGCCCAAAAAGTGACAAACTGCGCTCCACTTCATGTGTTTCCGAACTTGATTTAACGCTGCTTCCTCGGATGGAAAAGTAATGGGCTATTCCAATCTGAGAATAGGGGTGACGCTTCGTTATTATTTTGACAAGTCTTTAGAATTAACCTCTTGTATTTCCTTTAAGTCGAGTAAGTTTGTTGTTGTATTGTTACTTGATATTTGCCTTCCGTTTCATTTAATTTTCCTGGGAATATATACCTTTAAAGTATGTCTACTATCAAAACTTGCACTTTACACACCAGGCAGCAATGAACGGTGAGCGTACTCCCCTTTTCGTGAAAATTTTCCCAGGTCGTTGTATTGATAAAGTTCGACATCTGCGCTGCACCAGTTTTGACAAGGAGAATGAGGAAACACTCAATTTCGAAATGAGATTTGCGAAAAAAGTAACTTAAAATGGGGATTTTTGGTAGGTTAAGGGGTTTCAATTCATTAGTTTTCGTGTATCTCTGGTTGCCTGTTTTAAGGTAAATCACAGAAACACTGATATAAAGGCAGGACTTCAGTGCTCCAAATCATATTTTTGTGGAACCTCTCACGAAAACATTAATTTTGGATTTGATAATGAGGGAAACATTTAATTCTTTCACACTGACAGGAAGTTTAGCGTGTATCAAGATTTTATTAACTGATATCAAACCTTTTCTATTGAAATTATTACAAAAAAAGGAAAAATTTTAAGTAACTGGGTCTTGGTCATATACATGAAATATTAACGCCATAAATGACATGTAACAAAATAGCTAAAGACCACGTAAACCGTATTTTAATCCACTTTTTTTAAAGCAAAGTTGCTATATGTGTATTTAGTAATTAAAGATGCAAGGGTGTAACTACATGTCCAATTGAATATTTATTAATCTTTCCCTGTGTTGAAAAACCCCAAGTGCGCTTGGCCGGATTTTTGCCAACATCGCTTTCCTACCGGATAGCATCAGAACGGTATATTAAGATATACAATTTGTATTTGTTTTGAAATATTTAACTTTTAATTTTTTAGACAAGGAATATTTATTAATCGTTCCCTGGAGATAGCCAGCGCACACAAGTGTTGAAAAAAAATATGTGCGCCTGGCCGGATTCGAACTGGCGCGCTCCGTATTACCAGCACGTCGCTCGTGCAAACTGAGCTCTCAGGACTGAGTGCCAAGGAGCGATAGATATCATCTATAGGTGTTAGGTCGGAAAGGTGTTCCATCGCTTTCCTAGCGGCTAGAATCAGACCGGTATATTTACATATACAATTTGTATTGTTTTGAAATTGTAACTACTTAGTTCCTCCAGGTAGACAAGGATGAAGCTTTTTAATCTTTCCCTGGAAGATAGCCAACGCACACAAGTGTGAAAAAAAAAAAAACATGTGCGATTGGCGGATTGTCGAACCGTTACCTCCTATTAACCAGGACGGCGCTCTTGCCAACTGGACCTATCAAGCATGGGTTGGCGAAGAAGCGATAAATATCATCTATAAGGTTAGGTCCAAAGTGTATCTGTTTTTTTTTATATATAAACTTCTGTAGTACTTTGCCTGCCAGAAAAGAACAGAGGGTGTCCTGAATGTCAACATGTGACATTACATCGTCAAACATCTATAGCTACTACATTATATACATTAAGCTCAAATATATGTGCATATAAAAGTACATCTGATGTGGAATGACGATGTTGGACTCATATTTAGTTTACAAATGATGCTCCTTTCTTTTTATTTGGAAGGGATACAGAGAGAGAATCGTGCCCGAGTGTTCTATAGGACAAAGGTTTCAAAATAGAAATGAATACCAAAACTATGTTTTAAACTTGCCTTCTGTCCTTATCGGTGCCTAATGAAAGCGCGCTTGCTCCAATTCCTATCGCGAATGATAATTTCATAAAGACTATTTTCGTTTTGATTCTCCTCTCAGGTTGATTTAATAATCGGTAAATATTAAAAATATGCAAAACTAGGTTAAAAAAGTGCGCATTTTGCTTTCTGAAAAGTTTGTGTCTTTTTAAGTATTAGTTTACTTCCTTCTACAGTGAGTCCCAAAATGAAGTCAAAATGGTAAAGTGCAATCTTTCAAATACGGAAACTTATATTGTCATATTTGATCAGTTTTGAAAGACTACAATCTTGGACAAATAGTAGTTGGTACACCTTTTCATAATCGTTTAATCCATAAAACTGCCCCCTTCCTCATCAATCAATTTAAGGGCACATGTGGTCCAGTGGATATGACCGCCAACTCATGATCCAAAGGTTGTGGGTTCGAGCCCGCTGTGCCCAATGTGTTGTGCACGTGGGCAAGGCCACTTTACCTCACTTGCTTCGTGAACCAAGCGATATCGGGGCGCTGTTATGGGGGATATTACATCTACTAGGTCATGAGCCCATAACAGAAACCCTGCACCCCCGGGGATTGTTGGAGACCACTATTTTTCGAAACCTTATTACTTAGTATTCAAAATGTCGGTTGTCTGCAAAAATCCCCATCCTGGGTTAAAGAGTGAGGGCGCTTTTTTCAAAATGGCGGCCAATATTCACTTAATGCCCTTTTTGCATTATATCTTTTTCATTTTTGATCCAAATTCATGCACTATGTGACTAATTAGTCGAACAAACACACCAAGGAATAGGTGAACACCTTTTGGCATGCTAAAACCTGCCTCTAGAGGGCGTCAGATTTCAAAATGGACGCAAAAATGAAACCCAGTATTTATACACTTAATACCCTTAAAGGCTAATAATGCCGGTGTCACCATAATTATATTTTACTTTGCCCTGCAAGTTTGGATTAGTTTGAGGTAAAGTAAACCACTTAAAAATGAAGTAG
This sequence comes from Ophioderma brevispina, assembly GCA_023653785.1. Lineage (NCBI taxonomy): Eukaryota > Metazoa > Echinodermata > Ophiuroidea > Amphilepidida > Ophiodermatidae > Ophioderma > Ophioderma brevispina. Next base: position 23,627 of record JAMKCH010000901.1, on the reverse strand, counting down.
TTAACCTTTCAAGTGTGTATAGAGGGCGCTTTATGTAAAAAATGGTCATGACTTTTAACTATACACTAGACCATCAACCCAGCCTCCTTAATCACTGATCACCTTAAAACTGACACAACACAAGCCATTACGAATGACTTGTGGACACGAACGACGAACGAACGAACCTTAAAAATGAATAACCATGGTTTCTTGAGTCTTTGATGTATTGACGGATGATTACCAAGGAGCAAACATATGGCACGCTCCACGTATCAAAATCATGGCGAGTTTTCCCGCCGCGCATGTCGAGTTTCACGACGCTGTTTATCGAGTTTCTCGCCAGATGTCGAGTGTGCAGCGTTTATGTCGAGTTTACGCGCTATCGGCCAGTTTGCCCTCTATAAGCGAGTTTTGTCCTCTATATGGTGAGTTTTATGATTATGTAAACTCACCATTATAGAGAGCAAAACGCGATGTTATCGACGGGGAAAACTGGACAGATTAGCGCTGTAAACTCGACATTAACGCTGCACACGCGGACATGAGCAAACTCGAGAAAAAAAAAATTCAGGTCGAGTTGCTTCAGTTGAGGAAAAAAAATCATGTTCGAGTTTGTGCATGTTAGAAAATAATCCTGTCCAGTTTGACATGTTGAAAAAAATTATGTTCCAGTTTTTTAAAAAACTCGGCATGATTTATTCTGGACATGATTTATTTCTGGACATGATTATGAAACTCGGCACATAAAGTTCAAATGGATATGCAGCGCTGGCAAAACAGAGAAAGAGGACGGTGGGTTCCTCGGGTTTGGAAAAAACATGAAGAGAGTGAGAAAGAGAAAAAGTGCCGGACTCAGGATAAAAACGCATATAGGAGAGGGCAACCTAATCCACCTCATGACCTCCATTCAACTCCGTCCCCTAGGGAACTACACTTATTAGCGGAATCCCAGAATAAAACAACCCACCCCTTCCCCGCCACTCAAAACCCCACCCTAACACGTTGGTCACCAATTCTAATTCATCCAGGCCACTCTCCCTCCTCACCACTCCCTCCCCCCTCTCGCTAACACGTATCCACCCTCACCCCTCTCTTTTGATTTAACTTATTACTCCTCCCGCGCAGACCTCCCGCCGTGTACCCAACAAAAACCTCACCCCCCCGAACACTTCCATTTTTCCCTTCTCTGGGCGATATGTCTCCAGCGCCCCAGCCCCTCCGACTCATCCCTCTCCACTCTGCGAAACCCCCGGCCCGATTAGACCCCGTCCCCCACAAACCCCCCGCCTTTTCTCGCCTTCCTCCATATCCGGCGACTACTCGCCCTTCCCTACGTCTTACACACTCCTCACCACTAACCCCCAATCCTACCCGCCACCCCGCCTCAATCACATCCCCTCACCACACTTTCGCTTTGTAAACTTTTCCCAACCTAACCGCCCCCCAGTACTTACTCCCCCCCCCTCACACTTCCCCTGCGGTCGCAAAGAGAAAACACTTCAATAGCGCGCTGGGTAGGGGAGCGAAGGGTGTTATGAGTGATAGTTGTGCCCGCCGGGGGGGCGGAGGGGGCGACGGGTTTCGTCTTTTTTGCGCCCATAGCAAAAGCTTCTTACTATGATGCGAGAGATTCAGGAAAGAGTGTACGCCGTAGTGACGGCAACCAAAACCGCCACATAAGTTGTTTTGGTAAGAAATTACTAACATACTCAAAACACAGAGTTGCTTGGTTGTGTCTATGTGGGCTCAGGGATGGAAGCCCCGGGGGAGCGTGCTCATGCCTCCCCTGTTCGGCATCTGTGCCGGGCGACTGGCCTGAGAGTGCGGGAGGGGGGGCCTGTCGTTTTGTCTGGGTGCACAGGATGCAGCTGTCAAAAGGAGCTCAAAGGGCCCTTAGATGGGCTCGCCCTATTGTGAGGAGACCATCAGGCAACCAAGCCATCCGGGGCACAGGTGTAACATGCTTTCCGTCTGCGCTGCCGTACCAGGCGTCACTTTGAGTGACCTCTCTGGAGCGCTCCTGGAGGCACTGTGACCAGTCATGTTTAATTAGGAGTCACCTTGGACTCTAGTCCTCTTTTAAAGACCCACATCGTACGCAGGATGTAGCTAGGGAGGGCAAGGGGGATTTACCCCGGGGGGGACATATGCCCCAACCCACCTAAGGGGGGCGCTGAAATGATGTTCGGAAAAATAAAAGAAAAAAATACATTGTGTGAATTTTTGTCGTTATTGTCACAGGCGGTATAGTTCATCTGATTAAAGCATAGTGAAGATAACTGAGATCTCTCCGAAGGCACTCAAAACATACTAAAAAACTGAGAGGTTCCGGGGCTGCGTCACCTTGACCAAGCCAGGGGCAGTATAGTTCATCTGCTTCAAGATAATGAGATAACTGAGATCTTTCCGCGAAGGCACTCAAACATGCTATTTAACTCGAGCTGGCTTCCAAGGCCCTGAACCCTATAGACCCCGCCAGGGCAGTATAGTTATCTGCTTCATGATTGTGAGATAACAGAGAGCTCTCCGGATGCGCTGGAAACATTGCTAAAATCCTAGGCGCTCCGGGGCTCCGCCCCCGGGACCCCTGCCACGTTCGCATAGTCCATTCTGCTTCAAGATAATGAGATAATGAGAGCCCTCCGAAGTCACTCAACATACTAAAACTGAGATGAGGTTCCGGGGCCTTTTTTCCCGTCACCTTGACCACCAGCCAGGGGCCAGTATAGTCCATCTGCTCCAATTAATGAGATAACTGAAGATCTCTCCGACAGCACGCAAACATGCTTAACTGAAGAGCTTCACGGCCTCCGAAAATCTACACCCCGCCAAGGGCGTATAGTTATTCTGATCATGATTGTGAGAATAACTGAGAGCTCTCCGGATGCGCGGGAAACATGCTAAAAACCAAGAGCTCCTGGGGGCTCTCCCCTGGAACCCGCAACGTTCAACATAGTTCATCTGCTCAAGATAAGGGACATACCCCTCTCCGAAAGCACTCGAACATGTTTAACTCAAGAGCTTTTTGGGTCTTCTGCCCGTTGAACCCCCACAAGGCGGCTTTTCCCCAATTACCCTTTAGCCGCATGCGCTGAGATCGACGGCTTGCCCTGTGCTGCTCATGTGTGGAGTTATGCTTGCCTTGTATGGAAGGGGACAGCCCAGAAGCTTGCCCCGTCGTTGGATGCCTCCGGGCGGGGCTTGTCGCGAGGGTCTTCGGGCCAGCTCAGGCGCGGAAACTTATTAATGCAGCAGATGCATGCATGAGCATAGTGCAAGATTTGTTATAGAGCGCCCTCGTGTTTGGACATAGGCCCCAGCTGACGGCCTAGGTCCGGGGTAGTGTCTTAGGCAAGTCCGGTACTTTGATATAGTCTCTAAGGAGTTTGGGGCAGTTGGCTTGTGGAAAGAAAAGGACTTGCTGTCAACTAAGTGGCATCTATTGTATTGAGCATGGGATGAGCGTTTTTCTGCCTGTGCCCTGGCTTATCGTGGGATGAGTGGGGGTGGTGTCTCAGCTGATTGAGATCCAGAATCGGCCGATCTACCTGGAAGCAGATCAGGACACTGGTGCATCTCTTGTCTGCCCAATGTGGGTTTGCAAACAATGCAAAGACAAGGACCTGCAGAATTCAGTGAGCAGCCAGGGTTGTACAACATCATATGGTAGATCACATTTTGAACAACCAACTTTGTTTGGATATGATAAGGAAGAAATTCCCAATTTAATAACATTGGTATTGTCAATTGCGATCTTTTAAGCAATGCGTTTCTTGGTATACGAGCTTAAATGCAGCTCCTTTAGATTCAGAAATTGATCTTTTATTTCCCTCCTCCTCTCTTGAGTCATGTCTTAAGTGTCTTCAGTATAAGATTATTCTTTCTCTAGATTATTGTCAGACACTCTAGGGGACTACTCTCCTGATGGCCACTTGTATCTAGTGCACCATCATTTAATTTCCACCGTGTTCATTTGGTGGGAGGAGATTTCTGGCTCTGCCAGCACGTGCCTGGGACCAAATACAGGGCTTGCTAATTGGCTCTCTGGATGGTGCATCCTCAGCAAATCCCTCATACAAGTGCTCTGGCACATCAGTCGACTTCCAGGCTTAGGAAAGGCATCATTACTTGTCACGTTTGACTAACCCTCGTCTACCTAGCATTTTTGAACAAACTCCCAACACCCCCCCCCACCCCGTGATTTTCGTTACTGAAACATCCGATTCCTGTACAATTGGTACCACAGGGTAAGCTGAAGTTTCTTCTTCATTGGTATCAAAATAAGTGCCAACATCCCCATTATGACGTTCACTATGACGTCATATGTTGAGGAAAGTATGAAAAGACATGTACTGAATATGGGTGGAGGAAATGGAAAATTGATATTTCGCAATTTAGTCGACTCAAAAGAGATTATAGCACTAAAATGCTCTCCAAGTGATAACTAGTCCATTTTCATCGAAGTGTATCGAGCCAAAAACCCGCATGAAATTGGATTTAGTCTAACATTTTTGGCGCAAAAATTGAATTTTTACCCCCTATGTGTGTATATGGAAATTGACAATTGTTGCCTAAACATGGAACTTATGACGCATTGTGAAGTAATGCTTCTGATTGGTACCAATGATCAAGTGCCTAGGATGTTTTGTTTCTATGTGTTTGTACTAGGCATGTTGGCAATTTTCTGTCCAAAGGGGTGGTAGTTGCATTTTTGGCAGCCATTTGAAAAAGCGCCCTCAACCGTTTAACCCAGGGTGGGGATTTTTGCAGACAAACCTGAATTCAATTTGTTATGGTATAAGATTCACAAAAATGGTTGTCTCTAAAAATCCCCGGGGGTGCAGGGGGGGGGGGGGTCATGTTAGCCCCGTCTAGTCTATATAAGTGCTGATAGGCATGTGCGCTTGGCAGGCTTCGGCCTAGGTGGAAGCGAAAATATTGTGACGATTTCCTGAAGCAGCCGTACGTAATTAATAATAGGCAACACGCTTTGATCTGTGGACAGGGGAAAAAGGCGTATATAAATGTGTCGGTTGATATTATTTATTTTAATCTGAGTATGTTAGACGAACTGTTACACATTTGTGCATGGAAAAAGTCAACATTGGATTGTTCTTTTAGGCCCGTAAGTTAGGAATGCTACTTGGATGTATATATCAAAAATTCTCAAAAACCCGACTCTCAGTCAATCAAGTTAAAGTAAAATCAAGAGGAAAATTGTAGTATTTGTCGGTTGAGTTGAAATGAAAAACGAGCATTCAGAATCATAATAAGGAAAAAATAGTAATGCGACCAAAATAGAATTACTATAGGCAGAATGTGTGCGTGTATGTGTGTGGGCAGTATGCTCTAGAGTAAAGCATTCCGATAATGAAATCAATTAGTGATGGGAAATAAAGAACCTAACAATGATAGTTTGCACTTAATTAAAAAAAAAGAATGAAAATCAAAATGTAAAGAAAAACAAAAATAAAATCTCAGGTTATTAACCTTGAAGATGATAATAATCATAATGGATGATGATGATGATGATGATGATGATGATTATGATGATGATGATGATGATGATTGATGATGATGTAAACTCTTGGCTGGGATGAAAAGGGTCTGCCGAGTGAGTTGAAAAGGGTGTTAGCCATGCGCTCTTTCTTCTTAGGGTTCCACCAATATTGTAGGTTTGGGTATTCTTTATACAACTAAGGTTGTTGACAATCTTGCAGGCCACACGTTCTTCTCTTCTGAGTATGAGCAGCATCTAAATATGTTTTAGCGGGTTTGGAGCCAGCTCACTGTTGATTGGTTGGGGTTGAGAAGTCTATGTCCAACGGTGGGTGAAAGGTTTAGGGGTACTCATTGAGAATTTGATCCGCAGTCTGTGAGGAGAACCCACATTGGCAAGGACATAGGCGGGATCGGGAGGCAAAGGGCCGCCGGGCGGCCTTTGTCAAGATGTACAAAAAATGCATTTCCGCAACAGGGCGCCCTGTTGTATATTCTATGAAAATGACCTTTTGTGTTTTTGTAAAATTTCACTCGGTGTGAAATTCTAAGAGCGGGGGGGTGGGGGGGGGGGGTTATTCTTCGTTGTTTATTGTGTTGTTGGTGCTCTTGTGTTTTTTAAAAAAAAATATAGTCGTCGGGCACTCCCCCCCCCCTCCCCCGCCTTCAGAATTCGAACCAAGTGAAAAAAAATGGGTCTACAGGCGAGCGAAGCGAGGCAGGGAAATTTGAAAAGGCGATAGTGAATTGGCACGCCCCCCCCCCCTATGAGTTCAGGGATCGCCCAGGCAGGTGGAGATGGTCCGCCGGCCCCATCGGTGTGCATATTATGTGAGGCGGACTCGGACTCCTGTGCGAATCCGGTTAAGGTGACCCATTCCTTGCGTGGGAGTTTGTCATAGGTGTTAATAGTGAGGTGGAAGGTTATTGGAGTATATGGCAGGCAGTATGTTCCAGTTCCATGTCTGTGAAGATGTTCCCGAAGATGTTGAATGGGGCGGCTCGGTGAGTTTAACAGACGTTTGGTCGACAGAAAGGTTGACAGAGAGCAGTGTCTCTGTCTGCCGAGCTGGTGTTGTTCTTTGACAAGTTATGCAGCAGGGCTTGGTGTCCACCAGAGCCCGTATGAGGTGGTGTTCTCTCGAAGCCTGCAGGTCCAATGCATGAAAGCACTGGTAGAAAACTCAGATGGAGTAGGACGAAGGCTATTGTCAGTATAATGGTTCTCATGGTCTCTGTGAGAACTGTGTCTAGCCTAGAGAGGTGATTTGAGGTATTCGCTGATTATAACAAGGTGAACAGCATTGAGAGCAGTAAGATCCTTTGGTTACTTCGTGCCTCAGACGACGCAGACCGACGCGGCTTGCCCATCACGCTGGTCTTGAGAACCAAAAGCTACGGTTTGCAAGCAGTTAATATGAATTGTTACAGGTGAGATCCGGGTTGAGGTCTGAGAAGGCTCGAGTATAAGCCCCTGTTGCCACACGGTGTCATATGATGCAGTAGTCCACAAAGATGACGCCCTGCCCTTACGACGCTTTTCAAAGCTTTCCTCAATATCATTGTTGTGAGTTTTACCACACTGTGTTACTAGAGAGTGAATGAGTGCAACTTGCCACTATATGTATATAATTCCAGAAGCCCCTTTTCTTCAGTAGTGTAGGCTTTCTTTTAGGGCTCTTGAGATGGCTGATCTTTTGCCATTCTTTTCTAGCAGATCGGAGTTCTTTTCCAGATTTCTGCATTTTTTCAGTTTTAAAAATGCTCTTAAAAGCGTTTTTCTTTGGTTTCTTCGTCAGAATATCCGTGCGCTTTAAGAACATGAAGACTGGAGACGTGTTCGTAGTTCTCCTGGGTTGTAAATTTCGTTCACTCTCTTGGACAAGTGGTCGAAGTAGTTGCGACACCTTGAGTGCAACATACTGAAGGTGTTAGGCTGTGGGAAAAGTGTTTTTGAAGTTCAAGAGATTGGGCCTACTCCTCTTGATCTTGAGAGCACGAAACGAAGACTGAGGATGACATTGGCCGTTCGTAACAATTCTGTGGTATGAACTACAGTGCCAAAGTGTTATCTGCTTCAGGTCATGGATTGAGTTTGCCCATTCCTTCCTCACTAAGATGTAGCCGAGTTGAGCTTTTGAAGCATTTAATTTCCTGCTTGGTTTGGAGAATGAAGCATTTGACACAACAAGGTTCGATGCGTTGACTAAGTCCATGAGATGTGCACCATTCCAATTTGTTGATTCATGGAATGAATGGATAACATCATCCTTGCCCAGTTGAGCATTAAAGTCCCCACATATCAGAACCATGTTGTGGGCAGGAATACTATTCAGAGTGTCTGACAAGTTGTAGAAGTTGATCACTTCGTCCTCTTCGGGACAGTTGGTTGGACTATAGCAGCTAATGATGGTTGTTGCTGGGTTCCCAGTAAAAGAGGCAGACATTATTCCTGGACTGGTCTTGTAACTGAAGACAGGCTTTCATGGACTGAGAGTTTATCAGAAAACCAATACCTCCAGTAGCAGCTCCTATAGAGTTCTTGATAGCAGATATCAAGGTGTAATCATCTGATACTCTTGTATAATCCAGGATATTATCATGGATCAAACGGTGTTCCTGAATGAAGATGGCATCGATGTTGTATTTTGTTGCAGCCACGGTCATCTCCCCTACATTGTGTGGTTGTCTGTGTCGTGGTGTTGAAGGTGCTGCCTTTAACCGGCTGTTTGCATCTGTTCCTAAGCCGAACAAGATATTATGTTATTAAATATACGTCAAAGCAACTCTTCCTGTGTGTATTTGTGCCATATTTGGTGGTAATATCTTTACCCGTTTTAATTTTTATGGCCACAAAATGGAATTTTTATGATTTTTTTCGACTTCGCGCACACAATCTTGGACAAAAGTAGTTGGCACACCGGCCTTGTGAAAATTTGCTCTTTACATTTGCATAATTCGACCATTTTTTTCAGGTATCAAATTGATACTTTTGAAGTTTTGCTAATCCATTAAATACCTCCCCTCCCCGCCACACAATGTTGAGTATTGTTACACGCACGTAAACACAATTTCAGGTTTCAGCTTTGTGGGGGGGGGGGGGGGCGCTGCGGTTTTACCGTACGGTAAGAAAAGTGACCACACTTTTGTTAAAGATGTATATGTGCATGAACAAAGGATACCTGGTTGTTACTGTAAGGTTGTAACTTTAAAAAATGTATATTTGCAGTATATAAAGATGTTACAAATTAGAAAAAACAAGTCACTGAATACTCAAACAAGGTAATAATCTATCTCGCCTTTCATCATCCTCCTCCTATCCATCATCAAAACAATTATTTTAGACTACGGGGCGTTAGACCAAATAACAAGCTGCATAACAAATGCGGAGTCCTTCAAAGGGATAAGACAAAACCCCGGTTGGAAAAATATTGAATAAATTATTGACATGACATAGGGGCCTACTCGTCTGTGCCCCAAATAAAAATTGCACATTTCTTAAAAATGATAAATGTCACATCAATTTCTCATTCATATATCAGTTGGGCCTAAGGGATCTTATGTATAGACTTCAGCAAACCATTAACTAAAGAATTACAATGGCCCGGTCTGCGGAAGGCCATTGTATAGCCACTTTTTTTTTGATGTTATCACTCCACGATTCGGGTTGAGTCAACAAAATACCGTCCTCTTTCACAATAACTAAACCAGCTTTGCATTAGGATATAGGTCGTTGACCCTAAGTTTTCTCTGGAAAGCGCGGTAAATTGAATTTACAAATGAAGTTAAGCAATAAGTTAGGAATGGGTTAATTCTGTACAAAGTGTTTAGGTCAAAGCGTGCCCGCAACATTCTGGCATGATGTTGTTGTCTTTCTTCATTTTCGAATATAATTAAATGATGAAACACATGGACAAAGTTAATGACACACGCAACTATAGAAGTTCAAGACTTATTTATTTGCGAATGAGGATCAGTATTTTGCGCTTACGTCATTAAAACAAGACTTCGTCTAAATCGGAGGAGGATGGTGGACACGCTGAGTCTTTCAAAACCCGCGGACACTTATTATACAATGGTACTCACTCCCAGATGAAAAGGAATCTGAAGTGTTTTTCTACACCGCACACCGGACCGGTAATTGAAATTTAGCTCAATGTTTGCTGAAGTCTATTGGTCACTGATATTGGGGAGAAATATAATTGAAGTGACATTTTATTGCATTTTCAAGACAAATGATTTTTACTATGCAAGTTTTATTTTGGGCAACAGTAGGTTCATATGATTTTGTAATTTATTATGACTTTACACTTGGTTTGCCCTCATCCCTGATGGGGATTACGAAACAACAGCAAAGAAGAACATGCCCCAACCGTCTCTTTGAAGTAAATACCTTTTGAAACTTAAGCATTAAAGACCAAAATATATAAAACAAACCTTGGACATTTACGCCACCAAAAAGTAGTCATTTACTGTTTTGAAGTCAATCAAGGTAAAGTAAATATAGGAAAAGTTGTATTATTTTACGGTTGAGTTGAAATGAAAAACGAAAATCAGACCTCATAATATAAGAAAAACAGTAAAATGAACCAAAATAGCATTAATATAGCTAATAGGGTGTTCCTCGTATTCTGTATAAGACCAGAGATCCGAACATGAAACATTTAAAATGGGTAAGTCTTTATGCTGAAGTTAAACTAATGGTATTAAACTTTACTTGAAATAATTATGGTTGTATCGAATGTGTGCATGTGTGTTGTGTGATGTGGGCGTAGGTTTTGGTCAGTGTTCTCGCTCTCGCGTTAATGTGTCATACTGTGGGCGTCTGCTGAAGAGATCGTAATAACGGTCGTAAAACCGTATAGTTAAAATACAGCGTGAGTCAATGCACAAAAATTAAGCGCAAAAGTGTGCTCTAGAGTAAAGTCATTCCAATATATAAATAATAGTTATGGAAATAAATAACCCCAACAATGAACGGAGTTTCGAATAATTTAAAAAACAAATTTTTTATATGTTTTGTGAAAATCAAAATGAAAGCTTTAATATTCATTAGCCTATATTGACAAAAAATAATAATAATATAATGATGATGGTTGGTGGATGATGAATGCTGATAAGAGAAGTCTACCAAGGGAAACCAGTGCTCAGAGGCCGCCAATTCAAAATTCGATATCATTTGAAATTATCAGCATTTAAAATTTTGAAATGTAAAAAGTAAAACTTTATTTTGACAGAAAACTTCCGATGTATGCAGTCAGGAAAAAATTTGTGGTTTTATTCAAATTAGTATAAACTCGGGTTTGGAACGAGAAAATTCAAAAATTCTTTTTTTAAATTTAGGTAAAAAAAATAAAAAAAATAAAAAAAATAAAAAATTTACAAAAGAATTTTTTAAAAGTTTTTGAATAAACTCAAGAAAAATGAATCAGCCTGTAATGACAATAGTCTACTCTGTTTTCAATGCCCAACAGTTTAAAAATAAAAAAAATTATGTAAAGAAACATTTTAGCGTTAACGATCTCAGAGATTAAAAACGATATACCAAGGTATGCATTCTCGTACGTGTAGTAATCAATACAATCAATTGGACCCATAATTGGAATGGGTTTTGCACGAATTTAAAAAAACCCCACAATTAGTGAAAATCAAAATGTAAAGAAAAAAAAATATCGAGTTAACCTATGAGATAATAATAATAATAATAATAATAATAATGATTATGATGATGATTATTAATGCTTGAGTATGAGGATGAGGATGGGAGGAGGAGGAGGTACTAGGAGTAGCCGAGTACTAGACCGCTAAGAATGAGGAAGAGAGAAGAAGATGAGGAGGATGAGGAGAGTAAATCTCATTATCCCAATGTAACGGTTATTACGCTAGTCTCTCTTGTTTTTCAATTGCCTAACAGTTAAAACTAAAAAATCAATGTAAAGACACCTTTTAGCGTTCACTACTCTCAAGAGATTAAAAACGATATACCACTCTATGCATTCCTCGTTACGTGTAGTAAAATCAATACGCTCCACGATCTGCCACCAACGTAAAGAAATAGAGTCTTACCTTATTTTTTTCTCTGTAATGGCATATCGTGCGTTTCTGATTTTGAGCAACTATTTCACTTTGAAAATCGCACTATAGTATGATATCGTGGTGATCTACTAATGAAAAGTTTTTATACACCTATAACAACGAAATAAAGATTTCTGCTTTCTGTTGTGAATTTGTGCCAAATATGGTGTCAATATCTTACGCCGTTTTAATTTTATAGCAAAACTGTTGAATTTTCCTGGCAATGAACCATAGTTCAAAATAATCAAAGAATGCGAACTTGCGTTTTTTGTCAAAAATCATACGGTCTTTTTTCTATCCTTGTTGGCTCTTTGCATGCGCTCATGACCCCATTGACGATTAGATTTTCTTCCGAATTTCTCCAAATTTAGAAACGTTAGAATTCTACATTACAATGGTCTGATCCATGGTAACTATTGCAACGCCCAATACAAAATTAATATCCAATGTTGACTGCCCTAGGAGTGCAATAGAAAAAATATATCACGAGTACGAGGGCATTTCACTACCCACAAGCAAGTGAAATGGAAAACCCAAAATTTGTCCAATATTTTTAACTATTGCACGCAATAAAGCAGTTAAAATTTGTTTATATAACTCATACCACAATGGAATAGTCACGAGTGTAATGGTAAATTATTTAACATGAACTGCTAATGAAGGGGGCATGGTTGAAAACTTATAGGGTCCAAGGTGATCCGAAAACCATATTGCCCCGAGGCCGTATGCTCCGAATAAAAGCAGTCCAATATTTGTTTTTTTACCGAATATATGATTTTTTTTCATCGTGATTGTTTTAAAGAACATTCTAAGGCCAAGATGCTAACACAAGCCTATATCATGTGTAGGCCATGGCGTGCAATGCATGGTTTAAAAAAAAAAAAAAAAAAAACATTTTTGTGTAACTTAGGGTCCAAAACTTGTAAAGAATTAGCAATCAACCTTTGAGGAAGTGATGTTGTAGTCCAAAACGGATCGCCGTAATTGACTTCTTGCCATTTTTTTGTCGGCAAGTTGCGTACCATTAATTCCTTGCTATTTCATTAAAAGCATTGCCTCGATGATCGAGCTCCGAATTTTGCAACTTTTACAACGGCCTGCAGATGGCCGTCATCGGTGTCAAATTATAATAATCCTCGGATATCTTCACGGTGTATTTTACCTGCCGTTTGGTATTACCCTTGAGCTGAATCTCTGATTCCTTTCAGATCTTCATCTACAAAGCTCAAAGCTCGAAACCATACTATGGGCCCCTCACTACGCCTCGGGCTACGTAATGGGTTTTCGAGATCACTTGGGCTATAGTTTCAAACCACGTCCCCCTCATAGCAGCAATATTTGTATACTATGCACGGCTCAAATCAAATTTTGCGATATCATGTTTATATAGGCCAAACTGTATCTTTGACGGGGCAGAAAATAAAGATTCCTGGCCTGGCCATACTCTTCTCTATCATGTCTATATAGTATAGAGCTTAAACCATAAAAAATCAAAGACGATGATTTCAATGAATTTCAATTGAACACCTAAGTACCTTACCAACATGTTTAAATAAAGTAAGCGTGTAAATAATTTTTTTCTCACGGTAGTACTGTTCGTATTATCTGTTTGCAACCAACGTTTTAAAAATTTGACCTACAGAATGTTAAAAGTTTTTTTATGAGTAACTCAAATAGGTTATTATCAGACCGATATTGGCATTGACGGATCATCTCTCATAGTATTAAGATGAATATGTAATGAAGATTGCAAAACTAAAATTTAATTTGGGAAACGAAAACTTCAGCTTTAATTGGTCGTGATATCTGATAGTCACACATAATATAGAAGTGGAAAATGAAATGTTGACCAAACTAACCAGGCTTAGCACTTAAATTGAGTATCTACTTTCGCAAGTGGGGATTGACACCAAAATCGTATGAAATTGGACAAGCTGGAATTTCTTTTAAATCACATTCGTTTGTACGCGTTGTGTGGTTGCATTAGTAGGCCATGTCCAAAAAAATTGGAAAAAAAAAAAAAATTTTCAATGGTTAAACTGTAAACTACTGCCGTGAAAATATTTACCATCGTATGGCCATAACTCGCAAAGAAACGACATCTTTATTGGATTTAAAATAAGTAACTGTTATATGTGGCGCTCCTCAATTTCATTGGATACTACCAGACGAAATCTTCATTGGATTTAAAATTAAGTAACTATTATTTGATGGCGCTCCTCATATTCATTGGATATACCAGACAAGATGATGGAGACGAACGAAAAAAAAGTAGTAGGCCGGTGGCGGCCAAGAAACCCAAATTTAGACGTCTTCTCATTAGTCTGAAGGGACACGAGATTTTCTGACGATACAATATTCTCAAAATTTGCACATGATTAGTTGATCAGAATGTCAAAAAACAGATATACAATCAAAGATATTTTTTCAGAAAACTGAAATCCATCCTAATAAATTGGAGGTAAACTTGTTCTTTTTCAGGAATATTCCCCCTTTTATTAATTTTTTAGTTGAATTTTACTAACGCACTGTACCTTCAATTTAAAATAAGTACCAGTAATCATATTAAGAACATATATGCACATGGGTTTTTTTTCAACACTTGTGTGCGCTGGCTATCTCCAGGGAAAGATTAATATATATTCATCCTTGTTTACCTGGAGAACTAAGTAGTTAAAATGTCAATGTTTAAACCATAAGAACACCAGTCCTACATCAAGCGTCCAACTCGGTTTGAAGTCTGTGGCTTGTGGCTTGGACACTTGGCCGCTGTTCTGACCGCCACTGTAATAAGTCGGGTTTGCAATTTAAAAAAAATATTACTTATTAAAATATTGTATTATTTTAATATGGGCTTCGAAAAATGAGCGCGCACTCACCAAAGCCAAGTGATTCATTGCATCCTGTGCTAATAAACACTAGTTGTTAGTCGTTGTAGCGCCGCCAATAATGAAAATGACGAATAAGTGAGGAGCGCCTTTCGCTGTTTATAGCGATTTGTAAATCTGTAAATTACACAACGTGTGTTAGTGGATGTTGAGACAATTGATGGGTGTGCGACAAACCATTCGTTGGCCTGAATGTATATCAAGGCTGGATGTTGTACGAAAAGTACTACTAACTGAGAATTTACGAATGTTAAAGGCCCAGTGAAGTTTATTTATTTCTTAAGTAAATAAACTACAGATTTCATGCCCTTAGTAACCCCAAATAATTAAAGTAATTGTAATTTAGAGCCAAACGCGCACGAGCTCGCGGAATAATTTCCCATTTTTAAACTATTATGGTAAAATATGAGGTTTAATTGGTCAAAAACACATGCACGGGTGGGACGTTTGTGAAGTTGCATTTCAACACCAGGGCCTCGATTGTTTTTGTTCTTTGATATTCTTCTACATTTTTGTAGATACAATTACGTGAAAAGGTACTTTGTATTGTATTTTAGGCACTGTCGGCGACGGAACGAACAACAATTTTTTGTAAAACATTGAAAAACTCTGGTTACAAGTTCCCGGATGGAAAGTGGGCACCAAACCGAGATGCATTTCGGGATCGTGCAAATGGTCTATTCTGGATTTAATTTGACACAAGCTATTGATTAAAATTATAATTTGCTATCCCAAGTTCAGTGGCTGGGGCAACGGAACCGTGATAATACCCTGATAATACCCCGTTAAGCAGACGGTCCGGTGTACAGAGAGCCATGCCTATTATAGTCAGTTTTGGAAAAGAGTAGGGTGATTAACCTTTCTGTCTTATTCGCCCAGGGAATGGACCCATGGTAAATTTAGCATCGCGTAGAGACTTCTTGGACTCACATCAACCCCCAACCAACACGTGACTTTCAGACTCCTCTACCCGCACGCACAACCTCAACAATAACAAACGTATCTGACTGAACAACTCTCCAAATTGAACCAAACCTAACAGAATTTGGTTTGCTAATTTCCTTCTTTCATCTTAAATATTATCTACTTATTTCATTGCGTTAATGGTTTTTTCAACATGTAGATTTTAATAGAAGAAATAATTGTGTTTACCGGGTAGATGAAAATGTACACGTTGTCAAACTTTCTCCAAATGACTGGCACAATAAGAATATACCCTACACGTAAAAACGATCACTTGTTGCAATTTTGTAGCACATGGTGGCCTAAGAGAGGGGCCAAGCAAATTGTACAGGGGTCAAATTTTTAAAATTTACAATTCATGTTGAAAAATTATACCATTGTTACCCGATAGAAACAATCAACGATGGCTGCCTTTATTGCCTTGAAATACATATTTTGTTTCGGTATCCCCATATGTGTTTATTATGGTCAATGCGTGAATGGTGTTAGCCCCTCATAGCAAATAAATTGAAAATATGAAAAGAAAGATTTACGGAAAGAAATATATATACTGCACTAGCTCTTCAAGAAATCGGAGGCCAGGGCCGCGTTAAATGTTAATGAAAGGGTGGCGACGATACGGCAACAACCAAAGAGGGTTCGATATAAATAGAGAGGCAAAACGTGAAACTCTTTAGAAACACCGTCTCGCATGTTTTGACGACCACAAAGAAAAAATAGAGTACCAACAATAGCAGGCCAAGGGCTGCAGTCCGCTCTTCCACATACTGGGGTGCCGCTTTGCATATCAACTAATCGGTAGTGATACAAATAATGTATGTTTGGAGGTTGGCCAGTGTAATAATAGTGTACCTGGATCATTGTGATAAGATACGCTTTTTTCTCATAATGCTATGGCGCGCTTAGGTGAAAAGAGTATTCATTGAGGCGGTTTATTTAAATCAAGACGACTGATGTGTCATCATTCGTGTGTGGCAATGGGTAGGACAAAATTAACCACCCAATAGCACCCAACATCCAACAACTGGATATTTGGCGGATGGTTTGTATCGAATGACATTATGTGTGTATACAAGCAACCAAACTAATAATTATTCCGTTGCAAATATTCAAAATGTCAACGACCAGCACGAACGACTGGTTTTTGATGGGTTTCACCCCCTTGGCAAGCACCCCAACCGCCCATAATACGCTAGCACTCCCCCGTGTTTCTGGTTGATAAAATAGCCTCTATGGTCAAAAAGACAAACAGAATTTAGTAAAGAATTTAACAATAAAATGATATTGCACTAAAAAGATACCAACATTGGAGACCGTTGTGGAAGGACTCAAATGTAACCACTGCAGCTCAGTGTCCCTATAGTCCACCCGACAATCCTGCCAGCCTTACTGAGCGAGGGACTGCTCGAATGGGGCCATCCTCCACTGTAGTCTCCAATTGCACTGAATTACATGTAAGAATTCCTAATAAAACATTTCAATGAGGAAAACAGTAGGTTATGATTTGTAAAGATTACTAATAAGATCGAAATCTAGCATGTTGGTGGTGAAGTATTCGATTTCACGTCTTTCATTTTAACTTTGTTTTTAGTTATTATTAATATTAAATGTAGGCATAATAGTAAAAGCGGAGGTGAATTCCCTCAGAAAGGCATATTAAAGTGGAAAATTTAACAAAAAAAGATGCCGGAACATAGCACATTCACCTTCGTGCGTAGGATAAGTCATATGGAGTCAAACATAATCAAAGCAACCAGAGTTGCCAATCCAGCAGAATTGATGGGTTTTCGAAAAGTCCAATTGCGCAGTGGAAGATGAAATGGATGACCGTTCCATCTACTGGCGAACCGTTATCTTGCAATCATCGGTTGTTTAATTGCAGATGGCAGTGTAAATGCTAGAAGATGGACATATACAAAACTACAAGTTCAATGGATGTGAATGACAAGTTCCCTCTTTATGCACACAGGCATGCTATTTAACTGAGGTATAATTAAGGTAAGACCAAAAAGAGTGTATTTTTGTTATTGATATTGTTATCCCAATTCAATATTTAGTGTTATTTAGATATAATCATTTGTGATACAACCTCAGGGACAAATGTATTGTAATTAAATAAAATAGCAACCTACAGGAGGTACTGTGACCATTTTCAAAGTAGTTGTACCAAATGAAATCAGCATGATCAACAGTAGTCATGTAGGCCTACCAGACCTGCCCTGCATATGTTTTGCATGGTAATACTAATAATATAATAATAATATTATAATAATTTGTTATTTTTAACGCGCGACATATCCACGTAAACGGGATCAAGGCGTGTGCGGCTGCCATGAAAGGCGCTCCGCACATCAGAGAAAACATAATACGAGAAACCAGATTTATGCCAAGAAGCTCGATTTTAGAAGCAGGAGAAACCGGAGTACCGGAGAAAACCTGCGGGAACGAGATGGATCGGAAAACCAAATCAAATAAGCACCGAGACGAGCTCCTGCCGGGAATCGAACCGAGACCTCATTGGTAAAGGCGAGGGAAGATACGCTGCACAACAAGTTTCACTCTTTCCCCCCAACCAATGGTTAACTTTCCAATATTTATGGCACACTCAGCTGTATATATTTTTTATTGGACCGGTTTTTAGATTGTGTTGCAAAGACAAAACTAGTTCACGCACCAGCCCCCCCCCCATAGTACAAAACTTTATTTTAGTCTTTTTGACTTATTTGACTAAGTACAGGGCTATTGTTAAGTATTATTATATTGCAAATTGCCTTAATAGCATATCAAAATTAATAAACTGGCCATTCCTTTAAGAAAATTGTCAATTTAACTAAAATGGCTTCATATTAAAACCACATGGACCGATATTTCCAAAATTGTGTCAAATTGGACTTCTTAGTACTAAACATAAATTATACATAAATTCGATAACTTCTATCTGAAAGTGCACGATTTTGCTCCAGTTGGGCCTTAACCTCTTGACTATTGTAAGCGTTACTTCCCAACCAAGGATTGGAAAAGCATGCAATCGTCAGCTAACTGATCATGGCTATAATTGTATAAGTGCTAAATTTGCGGCCAATCCACCTTTCACTTGCCAGATCAATATCTTAGGCCTACGATAAGCATGGAGTACAATGTCTGAATCCTGGTCGGAATGCTTCTGAATTCCGTCAACAAAACAGAATACGCCTGTAAATTTGGACAGGGGTGTTACACCTTGATTTTCCATGGAAGGTATTGCCACAAAATGCCAAGAAACTATTGTATTTTACTGTTTTTACATTATGTAAAATATTTTTCTTGCATTATGTCCTTTAAAATAGACGGTCGGTTAATGAAGTGTGCGAGCTGAAATTGGATATGCGGATGGTTTCATATTGGCCCATAGGCCATGCCTTTGACGACACTGTAAGGGGCTCTTTTTGGCGTTTTCTGTGTTAGAAAAAAACAAACCATTTGGAGTATCGTCGCCTCTAGGTGACAGCGCATAGAGATACTATCCCTAGGGTTTTTTAATATAACTCATCAACCTCTACCGGATTGATTCTATCCGGCGGTGCCTTCCTTTGACGTGTTGTCAGGACGTGAGATTGTAGATTGGCCTAATTAATGAGAAATAATCTAAGAGTAAACAGAAAGGCCTATAAACCCCTCAGTGCAAAAAACGACCAGCATTCAGATATAAAACTAAATTTTTATAAATGCTTTGATCAATTGGTTCTTAAAATGATGCGGTAGAATTGTGTATATGACATATTTGAAACCCGTGGATCATAAGTTTATCCTACACGACTAACGTTTATTATACTTACACTGTATATACGCTTGAAGAGATTTTTGTGACGTACGTGAAAAAGCCTTGGATTTCGATAAACCAGAGATAAACAGGGATTTCCGAGCAAAGTATCCACCCACCCCCACATCCCCTCTGGTAGGAAATGTAACCATTTACGAAAGCCCATTCTTAGTATCAAATATCTGAAATGAGATGTTCAGATAATTATCAAACGTGAGTGGACTGCTTGTTTTATGTGTGACCACCCTAAAGCGTTGGTTTGTGCCAAGCTATGTTCAATTAGACTGTTGTTGAGTGTTGCTTAGCATTCGGGGCTGTCTTGTCGAGCAACAAGATTTAGTTCTAGGACAACAGCGTGCTTGCAAGATAACGTTTGGTAATAATTCTTATCATTCTTAATCAAGACGCTCTTGATCAATGGCCAGCTTCCCCAAATAAGGGAACGTCTTCACAAAAAAATGTTTTCAATTTAATTGACAAACTTTGACATCGCTTGCTTCCCGCTCACGTCAAGAGGGGGGCCGATTTGTTGATCAATGCGTAATTCCGACCTTCTAATCCATTCCTAGGGCGCGTGCGCGGAAGTATGCAAAAAGTCCATGGGGCGCCCTATCTGGTTAAAGGCGGAAGCCCCCCCCCCCCCCCGCACACACACAAATCCTTTTCCCTCATCTGCCCCAATAGAGATCAGAAAAGTAATATATTGATAACCCAAATTAATATTGTTTTGTCCTGTCTGAATGTTTGGTTACATCACTGGATAAGACTGGAGTAGAATTACAAAACCAGATATCACATATTATAAAACTATAAAGATCGAACTTCGACATGTTGTTTCTATAGGAGCTGACATGTTGACCCAGGCGGTGCCATGTTGAATGTGTACCCTAATTCAAGGGGTAGGGATGCCCCTTCCCATCGTGTCTCTCGATTGCTGGGGGTTTAAAAAAAAAAAAAAAAATGTATTCAAACTGCTGACAAATGATGTTAGATGTTCCAATTGAGATTGCAAATAAACGTTTTGTAACATAGCTAAACATGTTGTAAACAGTAGTCGCTGCGTATGAATTCTCGGTGGGTTTGACCAAAGAGCAAATACGTACATTGTGGGCACCGTTTTCTAGGGTACGAGGTATCATTCCTGTTCGTGGCTTAATTACCCATTGTCCTTCGAGTTTTGACCTTTGTGCTATTTCTATGTAAATTATTTATTGTAATTAAAGAAAAAACCTGGAGGACTACTACAAAATATCTAACTAAAAGATTTATACTACGTATTTTAATCATTAATGTTTCATAATGCTGCTAGTTAAACGTATTAGTTTTTGGGACGCAATAATCGGTGACTTTCGTTGTAGAAATTTTATTCGTTGTTATGGAAGTTTTGACCTCGCTGTATCGCTGAGTGCCATTAACTCTTTTGCAAGTATATAACATCGAGTTCTAACCTATCTGCAAAGCTCTATGATCGGCAAGGTACCAATACTAAGTCCGGAACATAAGTGGACTGGTTACACTAATTACTACAGCCAAACATAGGCCAAACACTTCGCGAGTACCTGTGTTACGCAAATTCAATTTCTTTATGACATAAAAGTCCTTGATAAAATACAAACCCCACTGAAGGCAAGTGATGCCACAACAACAAAAGTAATTCATGGAGCTATGTTTATTAAATAATCGTGATGACCAAAGTCCTGACATTATTTTTTTTTTAATCCGGCGGGGGGGGGGGGGGTGGTTAAAGTGTTAAAACATGAGAGAGTGTACGTATAATCTTACCTGTCATTAGCGACTCATGTATAGTGTATTGAGCACGAGCTTCATTTGGTCATTTACTCAAACTATTAAAAAAATAAAGACACCAACGGAAAAACACTAGCGGGATAAGAAAATCATCTTATTGTTGTTATGTTTTAAGCATCTTATTTCAGGTTCTTGCAAAAATTGTTACTCTATGTTTACAATAAGGGTGACATGCAACGTAAAAAGGTGTATAAATTGGCGCAATAGTAATTAAATTGTTGTTACTATCACCACACACACAATGTAAAATCACAGTGCAATTTACAGTAAAATACTGTAAAAATGAAAAGCAAAAAGTACAGGATCGTGATTTATTCTCCCATCGCGGGCCCTGCCCCCGGGCCCCCCCCGCCCCCCCCATAATCGAAAATCCGGATGGGGCGGACATTCTAAACATGCCCGCCTATCCTCTGCCGAATATCAGCTAGGTATTGTGTAAGGGTGTTCAGTTGGCCATAATTACTAAAAAAATATCAGAGAATAAAATTACAATCGATAAAAACAACAGCAGTGGTAAAATGTAAAATCCCTCAAGTTGTTAATGTTAGGCATAGGGATGTTCTGATTTTTGCCCCACATGAATGCGAAATTGTTTACAAGGGTGGATTAAACACGATTTCGAATTTTAATTCTTTCCGTCATCCCATTTATAATATTTTATTATTGTTTAATGGTTTATATTTTTTTTAAATTATTTTGCAATCTTTGGGTGTCAAGAGAGTATAGACAAAATAATAGAAGTTGTCGTGGTCTCAAGTTGGGTTTGGGTAGGGACGGACGCATACTCCTTCGAGAATCGGAAAGTAGGGCCCATATGTGATTTTTGCCGAAAAAGGGACCCATAAGCCTACCATGCAGAGATTTAACATGACTAATTTTGACATGTTTCTTCAAATATTGACCTTTTTCGCCAATTTGGCAAATTTTGGGCTTCAGAATTGAGGAGATTGGACTTAATTTTCAACATATTGTTATTGTAAGATTTGGAAATAAGATTACCATACCAAAATTGGCATGAAAAAAGGGTATACAAGAAGACTAAAAGTGAAACCCTTATTTGCGGCGTAAGAACGAGTAACTGTGTAATGAGGAAGATGAGATAGCTAATGTAAATAGATTCTTTGCTCAGAAAGCATGTCCAGTTTCTCTTATCTCCAATACTGATACGCCAAGTAGAAACCTGTACGATGTGTTATTTCCATTAATCTAAAAAATGGCTCAAAGTTATTGACGGTTGGATCTCCAAGCTAGACCCTATTCAACATTGGCACACATAATATTGCACACTATATGGGAGAGCATGAAAAGTGGACGTGCTTTCCTCGAAACAGATCCCTACGCAGGGAAAATTCACAAAGGGCCGAAAAGGTCCACTTATTGTTGATTTGTGGATGAATAGGTCCAAAATTAGAGAAATTTTGACAGAAAGCCATTTTAGGTTGATGAGATGTTCAAAAAGGATCGGGGGGTTGATTCACGTATACCAAAAAGGTCCACTTTTTCGGAGTCCCGCACCCCCCCTCCCAAAAAAAGGAATTTCCTGGTATGGCCGCCTCGAGCAAAGAGTAGGCATATATTTACATGGAAGACCTAATTATACTCATTAACGTTTATGTGTGAATCATGCAGCCCAGCGGCACGTAGCCACCCCAGTTACATCTGTAGGCAACATTGTGGTTAGGGAGAGGGCAAATACGCGGTCAAGGAAAAGTCAGCCCGACCAATGAAAAAAAATCGACCGATTGGAGGGTAGCGTCCCAAAACGGCTGCTTTTGCCTCAAAGTTTCCCAATTTTGCGGCACTTTATTTCCAAGGGGGTACTTGCACACCGCATTTCCCCAATGATTGATAAGTCACTTAGTGGCCAGTTTCTCCGACCCCAGCTACGCAACTGATTGAGTCTTTGGGGAGTGGGAGATCTTTGGCTGGCCCATGTTGGCAGTAAATTTCCTACTGGCTCATATAGCTAATGTTGGTGGAAATCTGATAGCTCCTGACTTAAAACATGTAAAGGCAGCTTGAGCATATGACAAGTGTGAATTGTGACAGCGAAAAAGCAAATTGCCTAAAGGAGATGCTTGAGAAAATAGTTGTTAAGTCGCTGAAGTTTTGCATGATTGAAATAGTGATCAACCGTTTATGACCGCTCCCCCCCCCCCACTCCAAATGGCTAGCGGTTCAATTTTGCAGTATGTTCATTGGCGTTCATAAGCTCATGGTGAGTTAGGGGGCCTAAATATGGAGAGCTCATTGAATTAACACATGTGAGGCATATAAAGACAAATGATGGAGAAGGCTTGGAGGACATATTGTAATGTCTCTGAAATAATGCGTTAATGGAAGAGTGATTCAACCCCGTTTAGTGACCGCTCCCATTCAAATAAGATAAGCGGGGGCCGAAATCTTGAAGAGCTCTTCATTTAACACTGGGGCATATAAAGACAAATGATGGAGAAGGCTTGGGGACATATTGTAATGTCTCTGAAATATTGCGTTAATGAAGCGTGATCAACCCGTTAGTGACCGCTCCATTCAAATGACAGCTCGCGGTTGCCCGCGCGAAGCGCGGGCAACCGCGTAGTATATTAATTAATCAAGATTTGCATTTTATCATT